>CAEGAF010137982.1:0-10354 GCA_903067075.1 Micropoecilia bifurca
CAACCACTGATTGATTTTAAAAGAGGCTTGAAGACTTTTTTATTTAAGCAAGCCTATTCTGCCTCCACATGATTTTTATGATGTTGATTTTATCTCTGATTTTATTTGCACTGTGTAGCACTTTGAGATTTTTGTTAATGAAAAGTGCGGTACAAATTAGATTGATTATTATTATTATTATTATCTAATTCATAGGGTTGAATTAACCGCTAAACATTGTTGTTTTGGTATTTTCCTGACCACCGATATTCCGGACTCAATGGACAGCAGTGGCGGACAATAAGTCACATTATTCCCAGTCCGGTAATTTATATTCATCCATATCA
Source organism: Micropoecilia bifurca (assembly GCA_903067075.1). Lineage (NCBI taxonomy): Eukaryota > Metazoa > Chordata > Actinopteri > Cyprinodontiformes > Poeciliidae > Micropoecilia > Micropoecilia bifurca. The sequence continues at coordinate 327 of CAEGAF010137982.1, forward strand.
ATGCTGCTGCCTCGCGCTCTGTCCTTCTCTCGCACTTCCCACTACTTACCAGCAGGTGTCAGGTTACATTGTGTTACATTCAATGTTATTGGAAAAAAAAGATTCATGAGAATCCGTGTCCGATTTCCCATAACTATTTATTGAATTCATAATCTCCAGCTGGGGTGAAAACAGGGGTGGCAAGGTTCTCATTTGGGGTGGGAACTGCCACCTCATGCCACCCAGTAGATCCGGCCCTGGGTGTCAAACTCCAGTTCTCCACTGTCCTGCAGTTTTTAGATGTGCCACAGGTACAAAACACTAGAATGAAATGGCTTAATTACCTTCATGTGTAGATCAGGTGTCCAGATTCTTGCTAATGACCTAATTATTCTGTTCAGGTGGTGCAGCAGCGGCACATCTAAAGGTTTCAGGGCAGTGGCTCTCAGGACTGGAGTTTAATACTTGTGCTGTAGACAAACTGTGCTGAACTTTGTGGGTATCATTAAAATTAAAATTAATAGCAATTTCCAGAAGTTAATTTTCAAAATCTATTATGCTAAGTTGAAGGGAGCATGTGTTAGCGAAACTCTGTTGCTATGTCCATTGATACTTGGTCTTGGTGAGTTAGCATTGTGCTAGTGCTGAGTTGTGGTTGGTTTTATTTCTGTTTAAAAACATTTTTTAACAATTATTGTTCTTTTTGTTAAAATAGACTTAAGTTCACAATGTTATAAGAAATGATTTTAAGTTCTTTTGACATATTTTTTCAGTTCAATCTTTATGATTTAACAGGATATAGTTTAGTAGTGATTCATTAATTTTATTTCATGCCATAATTTACAAACCTGAAAAAATAATTTGAATGAATTATTTAATTGACTAGAGGAACAGTAATCCGATAAACATGGTTAAAGAATTTATTTGTTCACATGGTTAAAAATACAACTATTGAGTAAAAAACAAGAACATCCATGTAAAATATTAATGTGGTAATATGGGAACCAAAGAACTAGGCTATATAAGAATGGATGAAAAAAAAAGATTTTCTTGGCAGGATACAATAATGTCATTTTGTGTAGATTAAGGTAAGCTTGATCTAATTTAATTTGTACCTGGCTTTCAGTAAGCTGTTATGCATGTTTTAAGGCAGCTTGTAAACATATTTGTAAATGACTACTTTGCTGTCTGCGATGTCCTTACTGTACTGCATACTGTAAACAAGAAAGTCATTGCTTAGCGTCAACCACGTGAATCAGGACAAAATCCGTTGTTTTGTGGGCTATACTTTAAAATATTTTATTTTAATAACACTTTTAATAACACTTTTAATTAAACTGCTAAATAGAGCATGTTGGTAGTAATATTATATGGGATTGAAACTGTGTAGTTCTATGGTGTAGCGCAGTGGTGGGCCATCCTGGTCCTGGAGGGCCATCCTGGTCCTGGAGGGTCTTGGTGTCCTGCCACTCTTAATGTCTCCCTGGTTCAACCCACTTGAATCCAACAGCTGAATCTCCTCCTCAGTGCAGTCAGGTTCTCCAGTCCTGCTAAGAACCTCATTATTTGACTCAGGTGTGTTGAAGTTGAGATATATCTAAAGGTTGCTGATCGGCCCTCCAGGCCTGGAGTTGCCCACCCCTGGTGTGCAACTCCAGGGGTGGGCATATCAAGATGCCGTATCATTTCAGGTGCACAGTGACCTGTGAAGTTTGGTCTACACAATTTGTCTGCTTCATTTGATAAAGACTGTCATACAATGTATTAATGCACAAAAAGAGTTGGCAGAGATCTGTATTTGTAGATGTCTAATTTAATTTCAATAAAAACTTGTTTTTAAATGTTTTTGCGATATCCACACATTTATCAGGTAGGGTATTCTGATGAAGGAATTTTGGTGCATCAGCTTGTTCTATCTGTATTTAATAAAGATATTCAAAGGAAGGAATTTGCTATAGCAAAATGTACTACCCACATTTTTACCAGATAGGATATTTTGATGGAGTTTGGGTAGATCAACATGTGCTACCATGTGTATTTTGTGAAGGTAGGATTCTAATATGGGGTTTTAGTACCAGTTTTACATGATAAAACAGGTACGCTATTCTCAAGAAGGTTTTAAGTGCATTTACATAAGTTTTTTTTTTAAAAATGGAGGGATTCAGGTACTTTTAGAAAAGATGTCATTTACATTTTTTTTTCAAATTCTACTTATCCATGTTAGTGCAAATCCTTCTCTTAAATATAATTGATATTTAACATTGACACCAACTGCTAAGGTCTTTATGTAAATATCACTAGCGGTTTTTGAAAGGTAGCACTGACAGATAAACAGAACTAGATAGATGCTGTAGATGTGCTACAGTAGGAACATGTGACAAGGTAGCCAGGTGTCAACACTGGGATGTTGCAGAGGTCATAGAAAAGGAAACTGTTTGCATAAACTTAATTCACTTGTCATTAACAGCTTATGGTTTATGAAATGTTTATCAAACTTCAGAATACCACACACCTGACAATATGCTCTGACAAGAGTCAAGCAGTGAAGTTTATAAAATGTGCGTAAGGATCAAATCTTTTGGGAATGACTGCTAATGTATCCAGTGTGGTGATGTTGGGAGATGAAGGACCCAATAAAAACATAGGACAACAATTTGTGGGTGAAGATGCAACAAGTTTAAGAGTTAAGAGCAAACAAAAAGTTCAGAAGGGAAAATCCAAAGGAGGCAAGACTGACAGAGTCTGGACGTGTGGAGGGCTTGGTGCATATCTTGGACAACAGATGTTAAACATAGAGCTGCTGGTGATGAAGAAAAGGCTGCAGAGAAGATCCATAGGTGAAGTGAAAGAGGCCATGCAAAGTCAATGTGGCAGAAGAAGATGCTTGGTTTAGAATGGGGGGCAATTGAAAGGAGAATAAATATGGTTGATTCTTTGTGTAATGAGTGCCATTCATCCTGGAAAATACAATGTCCATCCGACACATTAAAATATGGCTTTTGAAAATAAGATTACTCAGTTAATTGGTGTAGCCTTTATTCTGTTTTTGGAAGGACTCCACTTTGCTACTCTATTGCATTTGGGCAGAAATACGAAACTGATTAAAGTGTTATATTCAAGTTAGCTAACATAAAATAAATGTCTGCATACTTTCCAACTCTTTAATTAGCATCCTATGTATAAAATCAATGCCTTTAACCTTTGACTCTTACGTGAGACACTGAATCCCATATGTTTGTGAAGTAAAGCTCATTTCTGAGCAAAAATGTAAAACAAGTCATTTAGCAAAGTTGCACAAAGTGAAACGTTTCTTCATTGGTATAAAAACACATGCTGTACTGTTGGTGACCTGCATTCACACAGTCCTAGTGTGAAACCAATTGGACTTACATTCACTAAAAATTGACACCAAAATCTACATATTTGTGGTTCAGTAACATTTTGTGGACCCTAGAGAAAATGAACAGCTTTTTCAACAGGCCAAGGCTTTTTCTAAGAAAACCAAAAAACAGAAAAAAACAATACATTACCAGTAATGTTTGGAGATTTTATGGAATAAGGTTATTTTGTTTATCTGGTGCAAAAATCAGGAGGCAATGAAGATTGAATAGCTTATTCAATTCAATTTAACAGGGTGAAAACTGGCTTCTTTCAATCTGTCAAACAACATGGGCGGTTTTAGTACCAGTGCCTCTGTAGAACTGGTCCTGATCCCTGTTATTACTGCTGCAATAAAGTGGTAATATTAAATCAATTTATGATGATTTGAGACTACGTGGACGGCATTTTGGGGAAATTGTAGTTAGTCATTTTACAGCAAAGATTCAACACGTTTGAATGCCACACATATTTTATAAAATGTGAGATGCTGTGAGAGTTTTGGTGGCAGATTCTCACAGCGTCCGAACCCCCAAAGAAAAAAACCCATCATTTTTCTACTACTTTGTGTCTTCTTCTGGTTTTTGCCAGTAGTAACAGCTGCTCATTACTCTTGTGATGTAAAAAAAGTATTTAAATGCAGCCAAAAAACCACCTGATCCTGGCGCAAATGCTTGTTATCGAAAAATGTGTTTTTTTTCTTTTTTTTAAATTGGAAGCTTTTTTAAGGAAACAATATGTCACTGGTAATGTCTTGAGATTTCATGAGATAAAGTGGAATTTACAATATTGTGCGCTTAACGGATAATTGTGCAAATTATCCATTAATTTGTGCAGTTAATGGATAATTGTCCAAATTGTCCATTAACCATATAATTTGTTCAATTATAAGGTTAACGGAAAGGCAACTATTGCTATGGGCCAATTACATTGGTTTCCTTCAGTTTTATTTTAACAATGAATTAATTAAAGGTGCAGTATGTAACGTTTATAAATAACATGTTTTTTACATAATTGTTAAAACTATCACCATATGGAGACAGATAATCTGAATAAGGATCGATCTTCCTCCCTGAGCTATTTTTGCAGTCTGAAGAAATGTGCTACTCCCGACCAAAAACAACCAATCAGAGTCAGGAGGAGGATCTTGGTGCTATCACTCAACCACATGTACTCGCTGCTAAATGTGCTAATGGCGGAGAAACAACTTACTGTTACAGAAAAACCATTTTACCCGCAGCCATCAGTAGCTATGCTAACTAGCCTGAGCACTCAACAGAATCTGCTGGTAAAAGCTGGCAGCACCACAGGACACTGTGAATGACACGGCTAACCCCACCTCTGGGCTCTGATTGGTTGTTCTAGTTAGAACTGGGAGAAGGGAGAGGAGTTAGATTTTTTTCACTGATTATCTGTCTCATACCATGACATGGTGACAGCTTCAACAAATGTGTAACAAAATAGTTTTATAAATGTTTCATACTGCACCTTTAAAGTGTTGCTCTTCTGGCTTCAGCCACATTGAGATAGAATGACAGTTTTCACCTGCATTTTCAGGGGTCTGCAATCTGCAACTTTGGAGAACCAAATGGCTCTGTGGCTCACTTAACTCATGAAATATGGTCCTGTTATTTATTTATTTGTACTGCGCCTCAATGAAAAAGAACTACTCCACCCCCTGACTGGTAAACCTAGTCTAGAACCGCCACTGTCAAACAACTTAAATCATGTAAAGATAAGACTCACATAGTCCTAATGAGTTGTCATTATATAAAATATACTTATTTCAGGTGAGTCTACTCTTTGCAGCACTGCCATGATAAGAGTAGAAAATGTGTTATCACTGTCTCAGGTGACTCAATATGGTCTCCAAACAGCTTCAGCAGCAACCAGGTTTGTTGGTGAGCTACTGTGGCTGGATTCCACCTCCACACTCACTCCCTCATTCTGATTGGGCAAAGAAGGGTGTAGAAGAGAAGAGCCTGTGGATGCAGTGGTACAAGGTGGGAGGATACGAGGTGGAGAATGTGAGTCGCTGCCGCCGCCCCCCCCAGCCATCATAGAGAACTGGTATGAGCCGGTGGTGGCTGAGTAGTACAGGTGGTATGGAGATGAAGTGGACTGGAACGGCCCATTCTGAGCTTGGTGAGCTGTGTTTGCAGGATACGGTGGAGGCAAGTATGTATGGTACCGTCCTGTTTGGGTGGTTGCCATGGCCGTCGCCATAGTGATGCTGATGGCACCATTAGAGACTGGATTATGGGTTGGGGTGTATGTGAAGGCAGCTCCAGTAGGAGGATAGTGAACCCGAGGGTTAGAGAAACGAGAGTCGGGCAGGGAGGGAAGGGAGCTAAAAGGTCGCTCCAAAGCCATCCTGGGGTCACCAAAGGCTGTAAGGTCAGGACCTGAGGGAAAGGAAATGCCACAGATTATTATCTAGTTGAGTCTCATATATGCTCATGGTGTATGTTGATATTTTACCTGTGAGTCTTGAGGACAGGTCACCAAGAGAAGAGCGGCCAGGTGAAAGTGGAGCAGTTGTGTGAACAGTGGGAGTAGTTATCTGGCCAAGGTAAGGATAAGACTGATCATAGGACCAGGATGGAGAAGATTGTATCTGTCTGGAATCTGAGACAAACAGAAATGAATTAAATGGTTTAGATAGCAGAGCTGGATGATATCAGAATAAGAGAAATTATTCTTGAATATTATAATATCAATTGTAATTCATTAAAAAAATATTTCCATCAACATGATGTCCATATCCTTAAGGATTAGCATCTTTAGCCACTAACTAAATATTTAAAATTTCATTGTGCTTTCGTTTGTGTACAATGACAATAAAAGGAATTCTGATTCTAACATCTACATGTTTGTGCTCAAAGTGACTAACGGTCATTTCAAGTCAGTCAGTTTGAATGCATGACTGTCCTGAAAAGATATAATGTACCAAATATTGCATCGTTATTAATTGTGTTTGTGATTCCACTCATTAATATTGTGACAATGACTTTGACTGGATATTGTGCAGTGGTTGCTTCTCAGTGTTATTCCTACAATATTTGAATGTTTAACAATTTTTGGACTTCATTAGCCACTATTATAGTACAGGCTTAAATTACAGCAGAATTCTAAATAAAAAATAGAAATCTACAGTTAGGCTCTTATGCTACCTCTCCATCCATGCATTCAGTGGGGAGGTTGTGTCTCAGAATGAAGAATAGTCATCTTGAAATTGAGAACTTGTTACCTTGACTGAATTTCATAACGTGTTTATGGTCAAGGCACTTAAGTCGCTTACTAATCTGGACTGTTTTTTTTTCTCCTCCACCATCTGGTTGGAAAAAAACTCAAAATGTTTATAACAACGTCTTAGCAGCAGAATCCCATGAAGATGATCCAGAGAAATGTTTAGTCTTTCAAACACCTGAATAATATACCTGAAGTAGTATCCAAAAGATCAATAGATAGAGTGGCCCTCACCTATTTGCAGTTTAATATTCATGGATCCACCTATTTGTGGAAATTTAGACTTCTGTTGAATGTGACTCCTAATTATTTGCAAAAAATCTTCTTAATCACAGTTTTTAGAGCATATATGAAATAGTCAAAAGAAAATGCAGCTTGGGAAGCTGAAATAACCAGGTGTAATGCAACCTAATTTGCGTTTGGCTGCCATTTGCAAAGCAGTCAATCCAGCCATTTTTATTTTCCTTGGCACTAATTGGCTGGTCTCCTCTGTAGCAGAGATAAGAAAGAGTTATGATGGTTTTCATTGTGTGTATTAATGCACAATAAGGTATATTTGATGTTTGAGCAATTGTATCAGGCAGTCACACACATTTTTATAGGAGGTCCCAAGTATTCACAGATTTAATCTATTTGGTTGTGGTCTCATCCCTGCAAATACCAGGGTCTGCATTAATTGTTGCTATTTTGTTTGGATTAAAGCACAATTATTTGTTCTGATTACAGAGTAGTCACAGCAAATATTCTGGGAATTATAGTTGTTTTCAGATACCCTGCTGATCAATTGTATAGAAGAGGCATCTTGCCATGTAGTCAGGAATAACAAATTGGAAAAACCTTCAAAGAAATCTTTTAAGGAAGTAGAATAACTTCAATCTGAATATTTTCAAATCCAGTCTTCAGTTTGATGAAGTGTTGCAGTGCAAACTCGGTTTTACTGTCTTACCAGCTGTTAGTCCAGAGTGTGGAGGGCTAGAAAATGTTGCCGAAGTGAGGACTGCAGGTTGGTGGCTGTTTGCAGATTGCTGCTGATGATGATGATTATGAGGAGGCGCTACTCTGATAGAGCTTCTTCTCAGCTGCTCCAGCTCTGTAAGCCTCTCAGAAAAAGCCAGTGATCCAGGTTTGACCTCGTCCAGCTTCTGACGATGACCTGGAGGCCAAAACATGAAGGTTCTCTTTTTAGATCGGTCAACAACACAAGTTCTACTTGTAATTTGACACAGGACTGATTTTTTTTCTTGATATAACCTATAACTCTTTAAACTACATGCTAGTAATACAGCATTAATGCTGTGAAAAAATATAATTTAGTATATTTCAAACATACTTACATTTGTGTAGGTACATTTTAAGTATACTAAGTATTAAGTATACTACATATAAATATATACAAAATACACTAACAGCATGCTTGTACCAATTTTAAGATAACTTTAAACACACTTATAATTGTTCCAAAATACACTTTTAAGAAATATATTAAAGTATACTTTAAGTGAACAAAATATGTATTTGCTCAAGTGGACCAATGAAACAATATGCTTTTAAAGATAATTTGTGTATTTTAAAATATATCCTCAAAATAGAATTTTTTTTAAATTTACTTGAAGCTTTAATTTACATCTCACTGTATACTTTAGGCTAATGAAGTATGTCTTTCTAGGTGCCTTAATCTTTTACTATGGTGTTAAAATGGCAAAGAATAAAATAAAATTAACAATCCTTATGGTGAAACTTAGTGTAATGTTTAACAAAGTAAATAATGTGTTCATGCCTCAAAACATCAAACAATGAAAGTTTAGTTCTACAACAACAACAAATGTAAATGTAGCAGATTTCTTCAGTTTTACATCTTTCTGAATATGATCTGTTGTTTTCAGCTGCTTAACTAAAACACAAAAGCAATTTTTTACTTAATCCATTTTCAGATATATGACGTATTAGTGAATGACATTAGCGCCAGTTCACACTTCAGACCAGATGGTGGCAGTAATGCACACTTTCATTTTTTTTTTATCATTATTTTTTTAAGGAAAGCGCCATAAAAAGAACAGTATCACAGTGAAGCCAGGGAAGATAAGGGGGGCTCTTTAAATTTGCCATTTTTACTTGCACAGTATTACCTTTAAAGTAGAGAGAGCCTTAATAATAGTTAGTAGTTTTGGTAAATTCAAGCTGGTGACGTCCTACAACACAACTGGACAAGAACTGGATGGAAATGAAATGTGGGTCATGAAAGGAGCCTGAAGGAGCCAAGGCTGCTAACGCATACAGGGAATTGTCCCTTAGTGCAGTACATATATAAACAAACTTAAGTTTGTTTGAGAAATAATCACTTGATAAATTGCATTATTATTATTATTATTATTATTATTATTATTATTATTATTATTATTATTATTATTATTATTATTATTATTATTATAACAACAACCATTCAGGGATACATTAATGTAAGTAAGGGTTACTCACGTCGTGGCTCTCTGGGACCATCCACTGTGATTTTGATAGCTCTTTGATATGTAGCCACTTGCGGAGGGTTGGTGAACACTGTGATCGTCAGAGTGAAGCTTTTGCCTAAAGAGGACAAACAAAGAAACCATGGAGAAAGAGTAGAGACAAGAAAGGTCAAATGTAAGAGTAATTCCTTTAGATTTGGTATCCACTTGTATGTAGCCAGGTTCGGTAATTACAAATGCATGTCATACATTTTAGAATTGAAGTTATTCATGAACACTGTTACAAGCTAAGTATACATGCAGATGTGCTGTAGGATTACAAAACAGCTTCAGAGCCTCATGTTTTATTTCAACTCCATGAGGAAATGTAATAATGGCCACAAGGTGGCACCTAAAAAGTCTATTCCTCAATTTAGTCATTTATTGTACACTATACTCTTAACACAGTACATACTGCACATTCATTACAGAAACCAATCCATAGGAATATGAAAATGTAATTTTGAAAAATGAGTCCATTCAGAGTCTAAATACAGTCTGACAGAGAGGAAGATAAATAACTGCCAGAGCCATTGTGTGTGATTTTTGGAGATGAACTGAGCTGTCTTTGGCTTAGTGCTCAGATAAAAGCGGAACTATAAGAAAGGCTGAAAACTTGTCACAAATGACACACACAGACCAGTGTGGCATTGAGTACATTAAGAACTTTGTGTATTTCATGAACTTTTTTTTTTTTTTTTAGCAAAAACTGAGTTCATTCTTTATTTTAAGGAATTGTACATTTTAGGTGAACAAACTAAGCTCAAAAGGTTGCTAAGTGTTTGTTATGAAGAAAATATATCAAACTATAACAAACTCTGTTGATAAAATTTTTTTCATCCACAGCGTTTGAAGGTTTTCACATTTTGTCACATTAAAACTTCAAAGATTGAGATATTTGTATACTACATGCTTTTTAAG
>CAEGAF010137987.1:0-10125 GCA_903067075.1 Micropoecilia bifurca
CACTGAGAACGCTGACGCTATGGCGCCCTCTACTGCGCATGCGGGACACTTTCAGGTCGTTTGCCCGTTTACACTGCAGATCACATACAGGTCAGATTTACTGGCAGTGTGAATGACCCGGAAAAAAATCGAAATTGCCAAAAAATCGGAATTGGGTCACTTCAGGCTTCAGTGTGAACGCAGCCTAATAGTTACTTTCCTTCTCTCACAGCTTCACTCCGTTTCCACTCCTTGTTCAGTAATAACCTCCTCTGAATATTTGCTCTTTGTCAGATCATGTCAGCTGTGTTTCCATTACAAGAATTTCAGTGTCCAGCTAATGTCGAAAAATCACAGTTTTGCATTGGTTGCATTTACGTTAAATAAGAAACACACATAAAATCGCATGTGAATAAATTTAACGCGATAAGTCATTAAAAACTTGCCGCATCATCGTTTTCCTCCCACTCTTCTTCGTCTTTTCCGCCTGTAGTAACATCCGGTGGTTGATCATCTGATGTGATGTGATGTGAAAAAGTTGCAGTTTTGCAAAATACATTTATTGCGATGCAGCCGAAAAACAACATCATCCTAACACAAAATTGTATCAAAAAATGTTTTTATTTTCCATTTTACGCAACTTAAGGTCAGAGTAAATGCAGCTACTGTCACACTCCTGGACTTCAGTTTTTCATAAGTTTATTTTCACCTCTCCCCCTGCTTCCTTGTATTTCTCCATTATTTTATGACAATGTAAGTAACTGTATTGAAAGTAATTTTGAAAAAAGAAAAAAAAATGCAGGCAGTTTGGTGCCAGGCTACAGAAAGTTTAATAATATTTTTACTTTTTTATCCAAAATGTTTGAATCAAGATGCTGCATCTGTTGCTTGTTTATTGAATTTTACTGTAATGCTTTTGTTTGAAATATTTAGTATTTTATCTTATGCTTGCTGTGCTCTTATGTTTACTGTTTTTGACGTGTGAAGTTGATTTATTTGTGCTGTATATACCGTCGTTCTGTGAGAACATCAGTTCCTGCACTGCGGCTGCAGGAGGAAACAAACAGGAACTGGACTCTGTACTACTCAGCTTGGAGGCGCAACAAGACTGTGACTCAAGATAAAACAACAGAAGAAACAGTAACTCAAGATAAGCTACGTAACTAGGGACCATCCTAAGGAAATATGAGAGAGTACGGCAGAATGTGCTTTAGGAGATTGTAACTAATGCCCGTCTCTGTCCGTTCTCCTTGCAAGTAAATTTAAAACTATCTTGCTTTTCTCCTTTTTGTGCAATGTTTGAATGTTGTAGGTTGTTTGAACCTGACAGTTTTCAAGCTCTTAAAAAAAGATGTAATTTTAAATAAAGTGCTTGAAGCAAAAACTAAATATGTTTTCATTTCTATTGTACTGATACAAGCCAAAATCACTTGCAAAGGTTTTGTGGTTTTGCAATGTAGCAGCGAAATGCACTTAAAATCTGTTTTTGTTGTTCTAAACCTCTCAGGCCTTCTGGTTCTGGTTCTGGTTCCCCTCAGCCATAGAGAATCAGCAGGATTCAGTTTTTACTCTCCACAAATCTGGAACAAACTTCCAGAAAACTGCAAAACATCCGAAACACTGAGTTCCTTTAAATCCAGACTAAAAATCTGTACCTGTTTAAAGTTGCTTTAGAAACATAATAACTGGAATATTGACCAACATATTTGTTTTGCATTGACGATTTTGATCATGGCACTTGAAAAAATGTAATGTCTGCTGTTGCTCATTTCACAGTTGGTGACATTATATGTTATAAGCAGCAGACACACATTTTGTCTACAAATTATGTCAGTGCTTTAGTTTCTCTAGAGTGCAAACTGACACACATATAAATACTTTTTATGTAAAAAAAATTATCACAGCAGCTGAAACATTATATTCATTTGCAGCCCAACAGACGGCAGCAACAGTAAAAACAAAAGTTGTTTTTAAATAAATGTAAAACTTTTTAAGAGCAGCAAAGGGACTTTTTCCTCTTACAAATCACAAAGTGCTTCTCCTTTAAACAGCTAGATATGCAATTATTTTTTCACAACTGAGGAAAGATAATTGTCGTCTTCCAGCCATGAAGTAACCACCAGTATTTAGCTGGTGGTTATTTCCCCACCCAGCCTGTGGCATTAAACCCAGATTTACTATCTCTGTGTGTGGGAGGGAATGTGCGTGTGTCTGCATGTTGGGAAAGGCTTTTGCTCCCAGATCCCAACAACAGTCAAGATTCCCGTCAAACCGACTCCGTTTCTGCTTTTAATTTAATCTGGTTTGGTATAATAAGTAGCAACTGTATTTAAAGAGGCGGCATTATGTAAAATAGAGTTTTTAGAGCTTCACATCATGTTGCAGTGTTCCCTCATCAAAAATATACCTGGACTTTTGCCTTGATTCTTTCATGCATGTTTGAGAAGTCCTTGAATTGCTATGGCAACCAGTAAGCTGTGCAAAAACGCCAGGGTGGACCTAGCCCCGCCTTCAGCGGCAAAGCTCCTCCTCCAAGCTACAGTTTCCAAGCTACAGAGCAGCCATTCTCCTCAGGACCTTCAGACTAGCCAGCAGCGATTAGCAAACACCTACTGGAGCTGAGCATCTGCTGACCCTGTTAGATGATTACCGTCTTTTCTGCACTATAAGGCGCCTAAAAACCTTAAATTTCCTCAAAAGCCGACAGTGCGCCTTATAATCAGGTGCGCCTAATATATGGACCAATATTGAGCCACAACAGGTCTAGCAACTATGGTAAACAGTCGCCGACTTCATTTTCCCCCATAGAAGAAGAAGTGCGCGGTGCATGCTGGGGTAGTTGTCAGAATGCTGGTTTGTTAATAAAGTTTCATAATACATTTAAGGGCGGAGGGAGAGAGACAGAGGCTGCAGCGGCAGCGTGTTGGTTGGTCTGTTACCCAGAAAGCAGTTGGGCACAATATCGCAACGCCAACACCGTGAGTGAAACAACTACTGGGGCAGCTACTATATAAAGTACTCAGGAACACTTCTTTACAAATGTGGGTGTGTAATAATAGAGTACGGAACAATTTGGCCACCCAAACTGAAGCGTCTATGTGCCTTATAATGTGGTGCGGCCTATATATGAAAAAAAGTTTTAAAACAGGCCATTTGTTGAAGGTGCGCCTTATAATCCAGTGCGGCTTATAGTGTGGAAAATACTGTACTTCTTAGTAAAACACTGGGGGGAAAAAATGTTGATAAAGGGTTAATAGAGGAGTCTGCTCTTTCCTGCTCTTTCATCACGTTAATTTATGAAGTAATGTAGTAATGTTTCTTTTAAGTCATTTTTGATGTATACAGCAGCTTTATGGTAACTGAAGGTGATACAGTTTGATTGCACTACAAAATATTATGAAAAAATAACAAATTGTGTACAGATGATTAAATTAATGTACAAGCAAACCTGCTCATCTGTTTTTCATATATTTTTTTCACAGTGATTCCCCTTAGTGTTGCAAAATCCTTTGCAGTTTTCACATCAGTAGGGGCCACAAACCCTCACCATTTAGTTCATGCATAATTTATCTGGATGTAAAAGGCCCCAATTATACCGTGTGTGTTTCACCACATTTAGCTGTACTTTATTTTTTTTCACCAAACAGGCCTTTGAAACGAATACACTGGGGGATCAGAGACGGCAAAGTCAACAGAGCCACAACTGTGTAGGAATTTTTAATCCGCCAATTATGGCCCATGCATACATGCAAGTCCCTGACTGTTTAATGCAATGAATGTCTGCAGGGAGCCGCTAATGTGAGCACAGAGAGCGGCGTGAGGAACAGAGCTTCATGTGTCCCTGCGTGTGTGTGTGTGTGTGTGTGTGTGTGTGTGTGTGTGTGTGTGTGTGTGTGTGTGTGTGTGTGTGTGTGTGTGTCCTGTTAGCTTTGCCTTCCAGTCCGTGGGGGGTTATCTGTATCGAGCACCGGCTGGATGTTGGTAGTCAAGACGATGTTTCTGGTGAGGGGAAGCAGCTCTCTGTGTCTCAGTGCCTTTTGTTTTCTCAGAAAGTGTTTTAATTTGTAAAAAAAATCACCTTGTGGAATTGCTTACAAACAGCAGGCACCTGTGGGTGTTTCTCAGTAATGAATGTTTCTGTCAGGAGCTTCAGGGTTTTACTCTTTGTACACTAAATATAAAAACTGAGAAAATATTATCCTGTATAATTAGACATGATTATGTGTGACATTGTTATTCCCTTCAGCGGTGGCAGTGGAAATCTCTGGAAATTGAATCTCACACATGTAGAAACCCTGATTTATTCCGATTTAAAAAATGAAAAGCGGTTTTAAAGTCGTTACTCCGGCTTCCTGTACGTCAAAGAAAAGACTTTGAAATACTTCTCATAGTTTATAAATCACTGAACAACTTATTCTGCAAAAACAAAAAACCTTACCAAGTAGTTTTGGTTTAATTAGCAAGATATAGGAGCTTTTAAAGTAGATAATTTCTTAGTATTGATGAAAAAGCTCTAGTTCATCTGGCAGATGATTTCACCTTTAACAAAGGTGAAATCATCACTTTTCCCTTCTTACAAGGGAAATGATCTACCAGTGGAACTAGAGCTTTTTCATCAATGCTAAGAAATTATCTACTTTAAAAAGCTCCTGTTTCTTGCTGAAACGTTACTTTTAAGGTGATTTTTGTCTTATTTAAAATTTCCACTACAAACTAGAACAAAACCACTTGGTAAAGTTTTGTGGTTTTGCAGTGTAGCAGCGAAATGCACTGAAAATCTGTTTTTGTTGTTCCAAACATCTCAGGCCTTCTGGTTTTGGTTCTGGTTCTGGTTCTGGTTCCCCTCATCCATAGAGAACCAGCAGGATTCAGTTTTTACTCTCCGCAAATCTGGAACAAACTTCCAGAAAACTGCAAACCATCCGAAACACTGAGTTCCTTTAAATCCAGACTAAAAAAACCGTGCCTGTTTAAAGTTGCTTTAGAAACATAATAACTGGAATATTGACCAACATATTTGTTTTGACGATTTTGATCATGACACTTGACAAAATGTAATGTCTGTTATTCGTTTCAGAGTTGGTGACCGTTTAAAAATATTTGTTGCTGACATGTTTATTTTCATAGATTTTCAGTCATAAATCAGTAGCTTTCTGCTCTCCAACTGTTGGCGGAGGGAGTTTTGCGTCCTCATCTTCCTTCTCCTGATCCTCTTTGAGGATTCCCACCAGACGTGGGACCAGTTGGACGGTGTGATCTCTGCAGGCTCCACCCATCTCTTCTCTTCAAGAGAGAAGCAAAGGCTTACAAGGTGCCTGCAGCACAACTAGTGGCTCCTCGTGTTGAGCTCTGGGCCTGCAGACGCGTCACTGTTCTTTCTGACCCTGATTACGCCGAGTTCACGGCCCGATAGGTGACAGCAGCTGATCAGGTGGCACAGATTAATCCTGAGATTTGCCTAATGGCTCGACTGCAGCAGCAGCACCGCAGAAGAAGTGGATCACTGAGGAGGCGTCACCCGTCCGTCCTTTTCATGATTTCATCATCACTTTTCCTGTCACTTGTGAGGAAAATCATGTCATCTTCTTCTTCTTTGTTCTTTGGCTGCCTTTTCTCCTCATCAATCAATTGTTTTTAAAGGGCAAAGTTCACATGTTTTGTTTTTTAACTTCCATTTGAAAACAGATAAAACTGACTAACTAACACCACAGCAGATAAAACTAACTGGAAGCCCCGTCTTTAAGACATAGGATTTAAAAAAAATCAAACACAGATTTGTTAAAGGACCAGAGATCCATCATCTTTTAACAAATCATCTTCTACATGTTCAGCTAAAACCTTTTTGAGAAACACCTTTTTGGTGTTGGAATACAATTTATTACCTATCAAACGGGCTTATTTTGACATTTTCTATATTAACAATGTGGTGTTTTTGGAAGCTTGTGGTGCTTCCAAAAGCACCACAAGCTCTTAAAAACCCGTCAGATTTTGACAATATGTTCATGTTTTTTTGGTGTCTGGAGAATCACTCGTTTCACAATCCTCCAGAACGTAACGTCACAAATCGGCAGGCGCTCTCCGTTACCTAGCAACCCCCGCAGAGCTCAGACCGTTGCCCAGCAACCCAGGATGTTTGGTCAGTTGTTTTTACCTCTGTATGTGCTGTATAATGGCTGCTGTTAAAGACGAGTGTTTCCTTGTTGACTCACTGTCCACAAACTTTGCACTGCATTCTTGTTTGTTGTGCAGGAGGCTCCACTTCTGCTTTTCAAAGATGTACGGTTGTATAATTGTGCATCTGTTTGCAGTTGTTAGAACTGGCCAGACCAATTATCTAAAAATGATTATGAGCAAAAAAATGTCTTGAACATGTTTTGTATAGCCCATAAATATATTCTGACATGTTCAAGGAAGCATGATTAACTATGTAAATGTGTTATTATGCAATAAGAAGCTATGAATACTGAATGGAGCTTAAAATCGCATTATCTAAGAATGAGTTATGTAATTAATGTAATGAAAAACATGTTTTGTATAGTCCATGACCTGTTCAAGGTAGAATAATGAGTCACATAGCTTCTCTGTTCTCTTAAATTCAAAGTTTAAAACAAACTCCTTTAGCCACCAGACTGTCAAAAACACGATTTCTTTCCATTTTTTAATATGAAAAATTTCAAAATAAGACCATTTGATAGGTAATAAATTGTATTCCAACACCTAAAAAGTGTTTCTCAAAGAGGTTTTAGCTGAACATGTAGAAGATGATTTGTTAAAAGATGATGGATCTCTGGTCCTTTAACAAATCGGTGCTTGATTTTTTTCTATCCTATGTCTTAAAGTTTTATCTTCTGCAGATAGTTTCATTTGTAGCCCTGGTCATTATTCTTTTTCCTACAGTTGACCAGATTTCTCATGTTTTAAGGACAAAGTGAATAAAAACTCTCACTTTGTCCTGTAAAAAACAGCAAAAGACTTCTTTAAAGACCGAAAAGTACTGATAAATACTTTTACACCAATAGGCTGCTAGAAGGGAAAATATAAAGATGTAAGAGTTGGTTGGAAATTTTGTACACTGATATAAGACAAACTTGTTGGTTGAATAGTGATTTAGAAAAGGAAGGAAACGTCTTAAGTTATAGGGACGTAATTTACGTTTTTATGTCAACGTGAGTCTGTTGGCTCAAGTTGTCCTCTAGCGCCCTCTGGTGTGAGCAAGTGGCAACTTTTCTGTAGACGTTTCTCTAAAAAGTTCCTTTTTCAGCCTCACTAAATAATCCTATATCATCAGAAATTAATATTTTTGAAAGACACCAATTTTAACACAGTTTGACTGATTCAAAATAAGATTTTCGCACCAACAAAGCGACTGTGAAACAACCGTTAACAACCGGTTATGATGTCACTTCCTTTAGATACGGTTCCTCTGCTGGACTGATTCTTCTTCGTTTGTTCTTAAATTCCAAGACTTTTAAAAAATTTTACATTGTACAACAAGGCATTAACTTCAGGCAGGAGAACTAAACGGAAAGTGAGAGAAAAATCAATCAGAGTTCATGTTGGACACAACTTGAGGCCTGGAAGCCTGAAAACCTCTGATCGATTCAATAAATGTGTCTCTCTGGAAGGAAAAAGTCAAATAAACGAAGACAGGATTAAAATTAACATAATATGACTTAGAAGAGGGGGCATCTGGAAACAGAAGGTAAACTGTTTTGTCGAAATAGATTTTTACATTTTCTAATCGGATCGTCCTCTTCTGCCCTCTGGTGGCCACATGTGAGAAGCTGCAAATCTACTATTTTTCTCATGAATTTGAATGTAATCAAAACAGGAAAATGTGTGAATGCTGCAGAATATATACGTTTATATTTGAAGGTGAAGTTTAATTTGAACTGCACTGGGTGTTGAGCAAAAAACGACGCAAACAGGAACAGTTTAGTTGTTCAGACAAACAGGTTTCTTCTTGGTTTTATTCTGTCTCGGTAAAAAAAATCATTTTCACTCTTTCAAATGCTCTAAAATCCACTTAATTTTAAATTATTCCTCATGCCAAACAGAACAGCGGTAGATGTACTGGAAAAAATCATTCTAAGACAAGACATTACAAAAAATACTAAAATAAAATAAGACAACATTTGAATAACAATCCACGTTTTTTTTCTTTATATAATCAGTTTCTTGAAAAGAAGGGTGTAAAAGTATCTTTTTCTTGTCTTTACCTCATAAAGCCAGCAGAGGTCGCTATTGTTGCTTTAAATGCGGAGATGACTTGTGATTGACACATACAGTACATTTACTTCACTCTTATTAACATAATTATAAAAGTATATTTACCACAATATCTTCATGTTTGTCCATAAAATGAGGGATTTTGAGCTTTTAAACAGGAAAAATTCCTCAAATTGGGTTTAAAAATGTGATTTATTTTTGGAAAAAAATTATAATAGTGATCTAGTCAAGTTTTATAATTCCATAATAAAAATAATTTAGGCTGGAGTTGCAGTAATGTAAATTGAAATCTGATGAAAAGTCACTGATCTTTGTCTAACAGGAGCATTTTCTGATGTTATACTTCATTATCACCCTGCCTGCACACGTATGTGGGAGAAAGAGTAAACTTAAAAAGATAAATATGCATTTAACAGGTAGGTAATAGATAGAAAGCTGGGTAAATATTGGCTTTAAATATGAAATAGGTAACAGGAAGATGGATGCAATAAAACCCGACACTGCTTTAGCCTACTGGATGTAAGATGTTTGCACACTTTAAGTATCTCAGGTGAAAAAATGTTCACTTTTTCCACTTCTGCTGCTGATCAACGCCACTAAAATACTTTATACAAAGTGACAATGTTGGATAAATTATTTGATAACAATAAAACATGAAGCCATGTTTTCATTTCCCATGTTTTCCAGTTCTAAGGGAAGACATTTTTCTGCAAAAAGTGAAACATGCGCCCCAGAAGTTAACATACCGTGAAAACATCTTCATTACTGGATCCACTTCGCAGACTCGCTTTCTCATAAGGCCAATTAAAGGCTTCGGTCACACCCTTTCCTATCTAGTCTGCCTCTAAACTCCCTGTGATCACACAGTTGTTTCACTGCTTTCTTTGCTTACTTTGTCATTTTTTGCACAGCAGTGCACACATTCGGTGGCCTGTGTGCTGCTGCGTTCGCTCACAAACTACACCTGAGCATCACGCCTGCACAGCAGCCGCGTTCGCCGCTGCTTTGTCTGCTGCTGCACGTCAGGTCGTCTCTGCCTGTGATTAATTAGCATCCAGTTTGTTAACCCTTCTCAATTGGCAGAGGAGCCACTCGGGCTAATGAGCCGACAGCGAGCAGCAACTTTACAGAAACAAACGCAGCTCATCCGTCAGGATCTGAAGGCTGTTGGACTCACACACGAGCCAGTGGTGGGATTCTGAGTCGAGGTGACCGTTTTCAGGAGCCGGATCTCCTCAAAACCAGCTGGAAAATATTTCTAAACATGTCTAATCTAGATATGCATCTGGATAGATACGCTGCAAAAAACGCAAAATTTTACCAAGTAGTTTTAGTCTAGTTTCTACTGAAAATATCTTAATAAGACAAAATTGACTCGCGAGTAACTTTTCAGCAAGACGTAGGAGGTTTTTATTAAGTCAATATAAAAGAAGGACTTTATAATCACAGATTCAAAACCTGTAAGATTGAAACCACAAAGAGAAACTCTTTTTTTGTCTGTGGTGTGAAACTCTGGAACAGTTTAACTGGAAATAAGGCAACAAATTAAACAATTAAAACTTCTGTATGAATTAATGGTCTATGCTAAATACAAGGAACCATCTTGATATGTTATTGTTGTTGTTGAAGCATTATTAGCACCAATATTAACATTATTAATGTTACTACAGCTACTCTAAGTAATAATTTTACCGATGTGTATATTGTAAGCACATCATTGAATGAATCTGATTTAATCTGGTTTATTGCTACTAATATTCAATACACAATATTCAATACAATTCAATACACTTTTGTGATTTTCTGAAAGATGTTAGAGGGACAGAGTGATTTTGGTGACATTTTGTGACTGTTATAAAGTTGAATTGAATTAATTTAACTGAAAACTGATTAAAAGCACCAACTACACAATACCTG
>CAEGAF010137990.1:0-15204 GCA_903067075.1 Micropoecilia bifurca
TCAGTTTTCAGTTAAATTAATTCAATCCAACTTTATAACAGTCACAAAATGTCACCAAAATCACTCTGTCCCTCTAAAATAGTTCAGAAAATCGCAAAAGTGTATTGAATTGTATCGTCTACTGAATATCACAATATATATCGCATCGTGGGCAGAATATTGAGTATCATATCGTATCGTGAGATTTTTGTATCACTACAGCCCTACTTTAGAGTCTGTAACATGTTGAAGTCCGTGCATTATTTTCCTTCCACTTTACAGCCATGCACTAATTTGTTTGATTCATGCAAAAAAAAAAAAAAGTTCAGTAGTTGGCATTTTTTGTTAACTATATCTTTTTCTATAAGTTTGCTACTTTAAGTTAATTTTCAATTAAATAAATCACTGTTTTTTTAATGCCTTTCTAAGAAATCCCATGAACAAAATTCACTTCATGAGGAAAAATGTTAAAAGAACCGCTCCCAGAAAAGCATCGCCTCATTCCTTCCAAATCCCTGTCAAACCTTATTGGCGCTGAATGTCATAAATCAGCAGTAAGTGTGTGAGAAAGGGAGGGGGGGAGACAGAGAGAAAGCATGCGATTGTGCCCCGTCTGTCTGCTGAGCTGCTGTTGCAGGGAAAGTTTCGGGTCAGGTCTAGACTGGCTCTGTAATACAGTACATACCAGCAGATCAGCTGTGAGCAGATCCCAGGTTCATTTATAGCCGTGGCCTTGTGTCTCTTCACGTCTGCCTGGCAACTCCTAAATCTGCTGCTGTTAAAACCGCCAGCGCTCCCCCACCCCTCTGACGCTTTGGCCCTGTTACGCTCCAACCATGTCTAATTACTGCACACACAGTAGCCTGAGGAATGAAACGGAGGAGATTCCTCTCTGGATCTTCTGTGCAGTTTAAGGCTGTTTTCACACCTGGTGGACTTGGTTTGATTGGGACCAAAGTTGCAACATTTGTCACATTTTCAGCTGCTGCTGTTCTTTTTCACACCGCCAAGGCCTTTGAAAAACCTGTTCCCCTCCTCGCCTCTGGGTGCACCGCACCAAGAACCACTGAAGGAAACGGCACAAAAGCTTCTGAAGAAGACACTTTAATTTTCTTCTTCTTCAGGAAATGTAAATAAATGCGTCAGATTTTAGCTGTTGTAGAATTTCTCTTTATTGTTTTTTTTTACAAAAGACATTTCTCCCGGTAGCAATTGAGCCGTGTTTGTTTTGGTTGTATTTACCCAGAATGTCCTGCAGTTGAGCCTGTCGCACTGAGGAATAAATAAATTAATGGCTTTATCAATTAAAACAAGCCCAATAACTTCCATTTGCATTACTTTTACTAGACAGCATGATAAAAGTATTTAGTCTGGTGCATTTCTTAGCTTTTCTTGAAGGGCAGCGTTGTATAAAGACTTCAGCATCCTTTCTATTTGTTTTAGTTGTTTTAAAATGTCTTCCAGTTCCAATGTTAAATGGTTGTTAAATTGAAAGTTTATCTTTAAGAGAGTGTACTTGAATTATTATGCCAATACTGCACAGTCTTTTTATTCTTTATTCTGTTTTTAAAAATCAATTTGTATTTCTGTGGGTCTTTGACTGCCTTTCACTTTGCTGCTGTTGCACAGAAATTTCCCCATTGTGGGTGAATTAAGACCTTTTCTAGTTTAATACCGTTATATTACTTGAAAATGGTCTCGAAACAAAATATCACAATAACTTTTGAGACAATTCGTCATCAAGCAAAATTTGTTAGAATTTGAGCCCTACCTGCGCTATAGTTCGCTTCCTGGTTCTTGAGCAGTCTTTGGTCCGCATTGCATTCACACAAGCATTTGAAAAATACCCGAGTTCACTTCAACTGAATAGACACAGATGTTTGGCGGCAGAACAGAGTTCATGTTCTTGTGTTCTGCATCAGATTTCGATTATGCATTCCCAAACAAATGCCCAAACTTTCTAGGCAAACGGATTAAAGTGGACTAAATGGGGTTGATGTGAATGCACCTTTATGCTGTTGCTTTGGATGAATTTGAGAGTTAATCCGCCTCGTCTCCTGTCGTTCTCAGGTCCGAGGGGCTCCATTTCCTGACGACAGTGGGCAACATGTGGAGCAGCCTGAGGAGCAGATGCCAGACTCTCTTCCACAGCACGGGATCGGCTGAAAGCAGAGTAGAGGTAGAAACAGTCCAGTGTTTGGTGGATCTGGGTGAGGCAGGCAACGCGGTGGAGGCCCGGGGTTCTGCCGCCGCCACCGCCAGCCCATCATGGAGCCTCGTGCCAATGGTCGCCACAGGACGCCGCCATCATAACTGCGTGTCGGACATCCCTCAGATTGTAGAGATCTCCATCGATAAGGAGTCGGACGATGCCAGAGGAACATCTGGCGGCGTCCCGATGGCACGGAGGGACTCTTACTCCCGACACGCTCCGTGGGGGGGCAAGAAGAAGCACTCGTGCTCGACGAAAACCCAGAGCTCTCTGGAGGCGGACCGGCGTTCTGGGCGGCTGAGAGGCTGTGGGAACCGCCGTGACCGGCGCTATGGAATCAGCTCCATCCAGGAGATCAACGACTCTGGATCCGGAGGGCGGAGCCTGAACGCTCGCTCGCTGCGCCAGCGGCTGAGCGACACGGTCGGGCTGTGCTTGCCCCTACCGGCTCGGCGGCGCTCGCACCCCAAGAACCCCATCAACTCCAAACGTAAAATCCACCTGACCGAGCTCATGCTGGAGACCTGCCCCTTCCCGCCGGGATCCGACCTCGCACACAAGTGGCACTTGATCAAGCAGCACACGGCGCCGGTCAGCCCTCATTCCTCCACCGCGCTGCTGGACGCCTTCGACCCGGCCCACCCATCGCCGGAGGACGAAGAAGAGCGCCTGCGCGAGCGCCGCAGGCTCAGCATCGAGGAAGGGGTCGACCCGCCTCCCAACGCTCAGATTCACACCCTGGAGGCCTCAGTGCCGGGCCCCTCTCTCTACAAACTCGGACCAAAGATGGCTCCCGGCGTCGGCGAGGTCTCCGGGGAAGCGGGCGCCGCGTCATCGGGGGCGTGCGGGTCAATGTCGGGGGCCACAGCGGCGGCGGCGTCCCAAGACTGCGACTCTGAGGAGGACTCCACCACCTTATGTCTTCAGGCCCGCAGGCCGAAGCAGCGGCACGCCTCCGGAGACGGTCACCAGAGCCGGCAGCAGCCCGGGCCCTGGAAGGTCCACACCCAGATAGACTACATCCACTGCCTGGTGCCGGACCTGCTGCAGATCAGCGCCCTGCCCTGCTACTGGGGCGTGATGGACCGCTACGAGGCCGAGGCGCTGCTGGACGGCCGGCCGGAGGGGACCTTCCTGTTGCGCGACTCGGCCCAGGAGGACTACCTCTTCTCCGTCAGCTTCCGCCGCTACAACCGGTCGCTGCACGCCCGCATCGAGCAGTGGAACCACAACTTCAGCTTCGACGCCCACGACCCGTGCGTCTTCCACTCTTCCACCGTCACCGGACTCCTGGAGCACTACAAGGACCCCAGCGCCTGCATGTTCTTCGAGCCGCTGCTCACGGTGCCTCTCAACCGGACCTTCCCCTTCACCCTGCAGCACCTGGCCCGCGCCGCCATCTGCCGATGGACCACTTACGACGGGATTGGCTCCTTGCCTTTGCCCCCCGCCCTGCAGGACTTCCTCAAGGAGTATCACTATAAACAGAAAGTACGAGTCCGCTGGCTAGAGAGGGAGCCGCCACTCAAGGTGAAATAAGGCGGGCCGATTACAGAACTTCTCAGCCCGTTGAGAGGCCACACTGACTCGGCTTCCTTTCTATTGGAGAATAGAATCAAGTATAACAAGCTAAAGTTCATTCTAATCTCTGTTTTTGGTATTAACTTACATCACTGAGAATACATGATTATATTCAGTGTAACGCTGTCTGTCAAGCACGTTTTTAAGCTGAACAAGTTCCTATTTTTGTGCTGAACGTCTGTGCTGAACCCCCACCATGACCAGCAACCCACTCGTACACCTGCCTGCATGCCCCCCCCTCCCTTTCTCTCTTCATACCAAATTACCATTTCAAGCTGTACAGTTCACTTCGTGCGTCTGTTTACCTTCAGAAACACTTCGTAGAGCACCTTACTAGAGTGGAGAGGGCATCTGCAGGCGCCTCCTGTTATTTACGATGCACCCGTTGCCTCCTGTTTGCATGCATGAGATCAGCTAAGCCACTTTAAAGGTGACCTATTATGCTTCCTTCAACAGGTTAGGTTAGATCTATGGTCGATACGAAACATTTCCGTTCTTCTTTCTGTTTTTTTCCACAAAATCATTTTTGGATAACGAGATGTTGGCTCAGTTCTGCTCAGAATGAGCTGATTTAGGGCGTCCTGTCACTTTAAAGAAGCTGCTGTTTACCATCCCCATGGACCCCAACTCGATGTTTACACTCGCACGTAAAATGGCTGCAAACAGATGCACAATTATTCAACTGTGCATCTTTGAAAAGCAGAAGTGGCGCCTCCTGCACAATCAAAAGAACTGTAGCAAGTGGTTTCTGAATAGTAAATCGACAACAAAATACAGCGGTAAAACCAGCTGACCAAATGTGCTGGAGCGCTGCTTGGTAGCGTCACAGTGCTTGTGGAATGTGACGGAACGATCAGGAGGTTTTTGAAAAGGCTCATTTTCCAGACACCATAAAACGTCTTGTTTCGTTTTTTAAAGCTCTGCGTTGTTTTCAGAAGCAGCTGAGACCCAAATGGAAGGACAAGAAACTTTCAGAATTTGAATTTCGCATAAAAGGTCCCCTTTAACACCGAGGCGTAGGGAATCAGATCGATAAACAGATTTATTCCTGATTTTCCCTTCATTATGACAGTCATATCTTCGCTATCAGTGTTCGTCCAACAGTCAGGAGCTCTGCTGTCGTCAGCTCTGCAGTGTTATGTTTTCTACCTTAGGCTCTCGTTGCGTCGCCTTCTTTCCCACTTTCTTGACCCAAGAATCTCATCCACTCATTGCCAAGTTAACGCGCCACCAGTCGGCCACTATATTAGGAACGCCTCTGTCAGACCCACCCCTCATTCAAAGAGAAAAATCCCACCTTTGACCCCAAGCAGGGTTCACCCTGACGTTGTCATGTGGCGCTGGGACGTTAACCGCTGTAGCTTTGGGTTGTAACTTCATCCATTTCACACGTTCCTGTCTTCATTTCTGCGAGAGCATTTAGCGTTGTGGCTAACCGGCGTCGCGTCACAAACACACCTTCAACTTTTTCCTCATCTTGTCTCCTTACGACCACAAACCTCAGTATTCTTTTAGGGTTTTGTATGGCAGAAAGCAGCTCAGAGTTATGGAGGGATAGATTGCTTTTTTGGTCGTCTTTTTAACCAATACAAATCTGAAAAGTGTGGCATGTATTTGCCCCCCTGAGTAGATACTTTATTGCATTTAATGGTACGTTTACCAACTTTACAGACTGAATTTTTTTCCTTGCTCTTCATGCAAATCAGACGTATGTAAATGCCGTTTATCTTGTGCCTCGGCTTCTCGTTAGGTTCTAGCTCTGGACTTTGACTAGACTATAGGTCGGCAACCTGCGATTTCAAAGCTGCGAGTGGCTCTTTAGGCCTTTCACAATGGCTCTTTGTAACTTTGGTTAAAAATTATAAGACCTAACTAATGATTTAAATATACATGTAATAAGAAATGCAGGTTTTTATTAAGTTTCTCCTGCAATGTTTAAATTTGTACCAGTTTTTTTTTTTTTTTTTTTTGCAAATTATGTGAACTTGTTTCTTACATCATTTTCCACCCCTCACAAAAAATCTTTTTACTAAATTGTATGTTTATCTCTACTTTAAACCATAAAAATATAGATATTATCTAATATTATAACTTCTCTTTTGAAAAAAGTCTTGAAACAAGTTTTCAATTAAAAAATTATTTCCATAGCTGCCTGTATTCAATGAATACTTATATTTAACATAGATAAAACCTGATTTGAGAACGAGGTGCCACACAACTTCTGACTCTTATGGAAGAACTGGTTTTTATTTAGAGGTATCAGAATAAAAGGGGGCCGAATAAAAATCCACGCCACACTTTTCAGGATTCCATTTGGAAAACATCCCTTCTCTCCACTTCTGCTCTGTTACATTCGTCTTTACAGGCAAAATGTTGGTTCTGCAAATCAAAGCATAGCTCTGAGTCCAAACCGGTTTAAAGATTTTTCTTTTTTTTTTTTAAGCATATCCTCAAACATTTCGGGTGTGACTTGGCCTGACAGCGCTGCTGGCTGCCTTGTCACTTCTGTAAATAAGTGTTACCTTTGTGCCTTTCAGTAGCCATCGGTCTCGTTGCTTGATAGTCTAAACCTGGAGCAATAGGTGCTTTAACTCGGTCCACTCGGATGAGACCGGCCGAATAACCGTGAGCAGGTGCACGAGCTTTAAGCTCACTAACTTTCTTGCACATTAAAGATTGCAGTTTAGTGGTGCTACGTCTAATTAGGAGCTGATCGTTAAATTAGGTTAGGTTGTTACTGTTGTCACTAATGCATGCATTAGTCTTTTGTCACATAGTGTTAGGTTGTTAGTGGGTCAGTAGGTTGCTGTTCTGCTGTAGGCATCGCTGCCCGACAGGTTCTGGTCTGCAGCTGGAATAACAAACGCAGTTTATCCTCCACTGCGAGCGCGTTTTTAACCGAATAACGCAAAACCCAACAAGTATTAAAGAAAATACAGCAGCAGGGCTGTTTGAATTCGCTGTGTTTTCCCAGTAAAAACCTGAGCTGCACGAGGAAACGGTGTCGGTTCCCCAAACCGTTAAAGAAAATGCAAAAGTGAAACTTCCTGGAATGCGTGAACATGCAATTTAAGACAAGTCTGGAAAACACCGTCTGTCTTGATTTAGTCAACATCATGCATGTGTTTTAATATTTTCCTTACGTTTAAAGAAAATGTCTGTGACCAAACTTTAGTCGTTTTATCATTACAGATTCAGATCAGATGTTTGTCTTGATCCCAGTCAGTCGGCTGATGAACAACCAAATACATGGAAATAAGAAAGTCATATAGAATTAAATCATTCATCAGATTTGCAACATCTTATTATTAATTAAAGATGAATATGTAATTCAAAGACTGGACCGGACAGAACCAGTTTTCAGCTGCAGGACTTTTTGGTTTCCTCAGACTCGGATCTGAACCTCGCGCTGCATGTTCACACTTCCTCGTGTTCAAAGTTGTTGTGACTTTTTTAATGTCTGGCACTTTGACGTCCACCGCTCTCTTCTTCATGGCTCTCCTGCGACCCGCTTATGAAAAAATCATAATAAAGTCATGTGAGAATAAAGTCGTGATATTACAAGAATAAAGTCGAACAAGAATAAAGTTATACAATAATGAAGTCGCATTTTTACAAGAATAAGATTGTAATACTACAAGAATAAAGTGTATGAAAATGAAGTCGTATGAGAATAAAGTGTTTGTAATATTGCAGTAATAAAGGCGTATGATAATAGTGGAAATGTTACCAGAATAATGACAAGAATAAAGTTATGATACAGGAATAGTCATAATTTTGCAAGAATAAGGTTGGAATATCAACGAATAAATTTGTAATATTACAAGAATAAAGTTGTAAATTTCAATAGTTGTAATAATTACATAATAAAGTAATAATACTTGAACAAAAACGTCAAAATGTGGAACGCTGATTGTTTTGTGACGTACTTTGGTGTCAGTTTTCCTTAATCTTTTAAAACATCAGCTTCAAATTTAAAAAAAGGAAAACATGGACTTGATGACGATCAAAGCTTTTTCTCATAAAACAACTTTTTTCTTGTAATCGTACAACGTTCTTCTGATATTGCAACTTATTTTATAATTATGAGTAAAATAAAGAGATGTGACGAAACGTGAGGTCGGCTCGTTCTGCAGGTTTTTGCAGCCTGTTGGTACTTTGGCGTGTTCTTAAAATAGTTTTACCTAAATTTGTTTATTTTAAAAAAATACAGGTAGGTCCTAAAACTCAGTCAAATTCAGTGAAAAAGCAACAAAGTGTGTGTTGTATCGTATGGATTTATGGGGCCGTAGAGAAGGCAAGAGATTCCTTTGAGTAAATAGCACTTTAATCGTGTATTTGTGTCTGAAAGTGTTCGGTCTGCCACGCTTGTCGTTTGTTTGCCCTAATCTCCAGAATATTGGACCTGAACTCATCTGGAAAGAAAGAAAAATTAAAATTTTACCATCATTTCTCAGTTTATGGAGCCAATATCCTGCAGGGAGCAAACAAAGTGTCAAAACGTTGTGCTGACCAGATTGAAACCTTCAAGTGTTAGTGCTGCAAAAACACACAATCTTACCAAGTATTTATCTAATTTCTGGTACAAAAATCTTATTACACGTTAATTAAGACTAAATTAGCTTGAAAGTAGCTTATCGGCAAGCTTGTTTTAAGTCACGTGTGTCAAACTCGAGGCCTGTGGGTTAAATCCGGCCCACCGTACTTTTTTATGTGGCCCTTTAGATTCTAGACTAAACACTAAGTGTGCTTAAATATTATGTTATCAATTAAGTCAATTCAGTTTTTATCTGTTTACTGATGGATTTTTTCAGTCAGCCCCTCCAGTTTGCTGAGAATTATCATGGAAATGTATGCAAAACCAACAAATTCCTGGGTGTTTATTGGAGATTTTTCTCAAAAATTCTCCAAACACTTTATTTGTACTAAACAGCTGCTTCAGCCTTAACTGGTGTCGGATTATGATCCATGATCTATACGGAGAGTAATAAAAAGTCGTATTTGCTGTAAGAAATATCACAAATATTTCCAAATTAGGACCACAAACACTTTGATTTTTATTGCAAAAAATCCCAAAAAGAATCATGAAATCCTGGAGGGACTGAAAAGATGATCAACATTATTATTTAATTTACAGAATTCATTGACATTTTAATAGTTTTATCACTACATTCTGTCCTTTGAGGGTTTGACGCCCGTTTTAAGTAAATATTATTTCACTTAAAACATGGAGGAATTGTCTGGGGTACATTTATCTACCAAAGTACTAGAACATTTTCATGAATAAGGAAGTATTTCCCTTAAACAAGCTCCTATATCTTGCTTGTAAGTCTAAAACGATATTTGCAGTAGAAACTAACCAGACTTGGTATGATTTGGTGTTTTGGCAGTGAGGATAAAACAGGCAGGGGGTCCAGACATATTTCGCGGTGTGTGTGTTGCGTGTGGACGGAGCCAGCGAAGTGAGGGGTGACCTCTGACCCCTATGAACCTCTCTGCTCCCCGTCGTTTCCCCCTCAGGCCCGGTTTCCCCCGTGGGAAACGTCCGAACCGTAGCACAGGTTGGCCGTTTAGCCTGTAGATTTAGCAGAAGGTTTTACAGTAAAGCAGTCGATCCTCACCTGCTTGTCTTCTTGCACACAAACCAGGTCGTTTAAAACACGTTGAACCAACAACACAAACTAAATAAAAGGTCTTTCTGTATGTTTTTTTTCTTTTTTCCCCCAAATGTTTTGCTGTTAAGACAGTTTTGTCTCACTATTTGAGCTTGAAAGCGACAGCAATAACCCCCACCGGCCACAAAGCAACAGTTCGTCTTCAGTTTTTTTTTTGTTATCTTCCCACAAAGATATATTGTAAAAATAAATAAAAGCAGCTTGGTTATATGCAAACAGAAAAACTATGTATGAAAGTTATTTTCCTTCTCCCTGATATGCAATGGAGTGTAGTTTAACAATGGTTGCAATCCTCTGTCACTTTAATGCTGCATATGCACAGTAGCTGCAGTGTGGATGCGGGACTTGATGACGGGAGCTGATGGTCGTCCGTTCAAACCCGGCCGCCGCCGCAGGCAGACTAAAACCACCGCTCTCCTTCCTTCTGCTTTTCTTACCCTCACTGTTTGTTTCCTTTATTCTTTTTCTTCTGCTGCTGTCTGATAGGATGTGGAGCGTGTAAATGGCATTGTTAGTTTCACATTTCAGTGTCCGTTCTGTGTTTATCCGTTTAACCATTCAAGACAAGCTAAGAAAGAATTTAAAAAAAAAAAAATCCGTCGTTTAATCTGTTCATTTTTAATAAGAGCCGTACGAAGCGACACTTGTAGCTGTCACTCTTGGTGCTTGGCTTATGCTTCATTGTCTTAATATTCCAAATAAAACTGTTAAGTGTAATCCACACTGGCCCAAGAGATACAAATCTGTGTGTTTTTGTGTCATTATGCGTTTATTGCTGATCAACGGTGAGCTAAACGAAGCTTCTGGTGTTTATAATGTTAATATTACAAGGGTGGAATGATTAATCGTGATTAATCGATTATTAAAATAGTCGTCAACTAATTTAGTAATCGATTAATCAAGACTGAAAAGACCATTTGCTAAAAGAACACAGATGGAGCATATAAAGTAAAAATAGCATAAATATTAAGCGCTTTTTGCTTTCCAATTATGAATCTGTTAATTACAAAAATAATAAACCGATTGGCTCCAACCTATTAAGTGAAGTTGTTGAATCTAGTTTTTTTTTAGCAGCAGATGCTACAAGCGTTCACTAAACAATTACTATTTTATTGCATTTAAGGCAAGAAAATGTTTAATTTTCTTATTTAAAAATATTATTTGTATGTTTTGATGTATCAGTGGCTAAAAGAAACACCTTAATCGGTTAATTGTCAAAATAACCGATTACTAAAATAATCACTAGTTTCAACCCTAATTATAAACTTTTTTCTCAATTTAACTGGAGATGTTCACATCTGTCTGGTAAGAATCTGCTCAGTAGTTTGGTCATTTAATTTTGAGTTTCTAGATTTAAACAATATTGATTTATTAGATTGGGATTAACTGACATAAATTTAATGCAACTTGATTTGAGGAAATAAATCATTAAAGATCATTAATCTTAGTCAAAATGAATCCTACATCATATGAGGCAAATGTTTAAAGAATTAGCTTCTAATACATTCTAAATTACATAAAAATATGTTTGTTTACAATAACTTAAAGATTTTCTATGTTAGGGGTTTTCAACCTGTGGCTCTGCAAGTGGCTGTTTGACCTTCCCAGTGTAATAACATGGATAAAAGCTAATCTTTTTAAATATGAATGCAACAGATGCAGTTTTTGTAGTGGAATAATTGCTTTGAATCTCAGATCAAAGAAGAAGAATACAACTAAAAACATGTTGCAAATTATTATTTTTTATTTGTTTGGAAACTGTGGTTTCTAACTTTTTCCTCAAAATATCAACATCCTTTTTTAAAAAATCTAATCTTGTAAAAGTTTTATGCTTTTATTTATTGTTTTTAAGAATGTTAATATTTCCTGTAGTTTATCAAAATTTTGCCTTTTTCCCCCAACAGATCATTGGCTATAAAGTTTTATGTAGCTTCGCTGAAGGCAGAAAAAGACTGTTTTTTCTAAAATTATTCTGTTTTAGAAAAGACTACAACGCAGGGCATTCTGGGTAAATACAACAAAAACAAACAAGCTAGTCTAGCGCTAGCAGGATAAATTACTGTTTTTTCTTTTTTTACCAAAGAGAAATCCTACAACCTCTAAAATCTGATGCCACTCCATTTTTGTTTACATTTGCACTCAGTGTTTTCTTCAGAAGTTTTTCTGTCATTTCCTTCAATGATTTTTGGTGCAGCGCCACCACAGGTGAGGAGGGGAACCTTTTTTTTTTCAATTAGTTTGGTTCTTTGGACGTAGTCCAGTGTGAAAAAAACTACAGGAGCTGAAAATGTAACAAATGTTGGAACTTTATTCCCCTATTGAACCAAGTCTATGGGACTATCAGGTGTGCAAACACCCTAAAAGAATATTGTCTTAAAGGGGCAGAATCATGTAAAATTAACTTTACATCATGTTATATTATTCCCTCATCATAAACACACCTGGTGTGTCGATTTGATTGTTTCATGCATGTTTGAGAAATCCTTTAATCTTCAGGCAGCTGTACAAAACGCCTGGGTGGACCAGGCCCCGCCTTCGAGACACAGCTCCTCCCCCACGCAGCAGCAATTACCAAACATCTGGAGGAATGAATTTTACGAGCTTCTTCTCAGTGCATCACTTTTAAAAATGCTGTTAAGAGGGTTAATAGAGGAGCCATGATGGCTTCCTGTAGGTGGAGTTTCAGAAAGAGCAGAAGCTTGTTAAACCTGAGTGAAGTCGCCCCCCCACCTTCTTCAAATCAGACAAAATTGGTGTCAAACGTTTGTGCTGCGTTTGTGCAGCAAAAATTTTCATTTGTGCCGCTATCATTTTAAAGATATAAAGAAATGTTTCTAGAGGTCATCCAAGGTCAATCATCTCCCCACCTTCTTCAAACCAGACAAAATGGGTGTCAATTAACTCGGCTACGTTTGTGCTGGTTTGTGCAGCAAATTTTTTTGTTTGTGCTACTTTGGTTTTGAAGATATTAATGAAAGTGTAAAGGTCAAAAGGTCAACCAGCCCCCCAAACTTTTATGAAATCCAACTTTCTTTATATCCTTAAAGTGATAGTGGCACAAACGAAAATTTTTGCTGCACAAACGTAGCACATCGGTTGACACCAATTTTGTCTGATTTGAAGAAGGTGGGGGGGGCGACTTCACTCAGGTGCTTGTTAAAGAGACAGAGACCCGATTTCAAGGCGTTATGTGGAGTTATATTTGATATATGTTGCATTTTTATAACACCTGAAGCCTTGATTGTACTTTAAAATGGCGCTATGTGCCAGGAAAACACATACTTCCTCTTTAAACGGCATTTTTTAAATGGTGGATTTCCGAGAACGTCTTGGTTCTCCAGCGTGGTTCTCACCTGTCCTGACCTTTCACCCCCCAAACTGTCCCCACCAGCAGCTACGCAGACAGACGAGCCGCCTGGAACTTCACCATTAACTATTTGTTTATTCGAAATGAAGTATAAATAGCATGTGGGTTCTTGGTTTCGCGTTTGCTACCAGGGCTCATGAATAATTAACACTGGGCCCCGGAAGGAGAGCGAGAGAGAGAACAGCTAAACCCGAGCGCCGCTCAATAACCTCAGCGCTTCCTCCCAGTTCAAACCTCGGCCACGGCTAAAATAGAAACCAGGCAGCAAGAAGTTAGACTGCAGAGCCGGATGTGGGTCACTGATCAGGAGAAGTTTATCAGCAGGTCGACACTTTCAGATTTCAGCTCCCTGCTCTGACGTTTAATCTGCTCTGTTGTTATTAGCAGCAACATCACGACTAAAACCAATAACCATATAACCAACCAAAACTAAGAACCACCGGAGAGCAAGATCTATAGCCGATTTATCTGAGATGTACGGAAGAACATTAGGGCCACCGGGAAAAAGAACAAAATAAAATTCTCACTTTAATCTCAGAATTCTGACTTTGATCTCAGAATTCTGACGTTAATCTCAGAATTCTGACTTTAATCTCAGAATTCTGACTTTAATCTCAGACTAATTCTGAGTGTCAGAATAATTCTGAAATTAGTCTGACTTTAATCTCAGAATTTTGACTTTTAATCTCAGGGTTCTTTTTTTTCGGTGGTCCTAACCCACTTCCGTAGAAGAGGGTTAGGACCACGAAAAAAAAAAGCATTCTGACTTTTATCTCAAAATTCTGACTTTAATTCCAGAATTTTTACTTTAATCTCCAAATTTTGAACTTTTTTCCCCAGAATTATGATATTTTTTCCTATGAATTCCGACTTCAGTGTCTAAATTCTGAATATGATCTCAAAGTTGATTGTTTTCCTCTGAATTTTGACTTCAATTTCAGAATTCTGACTTCTTTAAAAATCAAACATTTTTCTTTTGAATTCTCACTTTTTTCTCAGAATTTTAACAAATTTTTCATAATTTTGACTTTTTTCTCAGAATCCTCACTGTAAACTTATTTCTGACAATAATCTGTTTTGCACTGGCCCTAATCCTCTTCTGTAGTGATGCAAAAAGAAATTAAAACCTCCTTTTTAATTTTCCTTTTATAATTAAGTAAATGTCTTAAAAAACACTAAACCCTCATGTTGACTAAATTATTAAACAAAATCAAGGCTGAAATGGAAAACCTGTTCCAGATAAACTAACCCTACATCCTTAACTGCTGCTTCCATTGGATTTTAAGGTAAGTGATTATATTCATCTATAATCACTTACCTTAAGCATAAGCTTTGGATTTGCGGGTCTGGAGCAGCAGGTGGGAATTAACAGTTTCATCAGAAATTACCCAAAGATAAATATATTAATGGTTAGACCAGGACCAACTCTTTATAACTTTGGCTAAGTAAAATGTTCTCAATATTTACAATATATTCTCTAGTTACGTACATATTGTAAATTTGAGCTTTTCAAAGGTAAAATTTTTGGTGGAGATTTATTCCTTTTTTTCTATCTGCAATGGCCCCAATATGCTGCCGTATGACTCCGTATCTCGGTTCCATGTTTCCTGATTTGGCATCAGCTTTTTAAGCTACAAGTTGCCATGAGACGACTGTTGCTGCTGCTGCTGTTGGGGAAACATTTCCTCTGACTCGCAGTGAAACCTCTGGGCAGCTGCTAGTGTCTCAGAGCAATAAAACAAAAAAGATGCTGGAAACCAGTTCAGAAACGACTTTAAATGTTTCAGCTTTTACAGATTTACAGTCTGTCTCAACAGGTTTGGTTATAAAATGAGTTTAGCTGTTGATAAACTAGCTATGATGCCTGGTTTTCATTGCCGATTCATGGGATCATCTGCAGTGTCTCTTGGACTGACTTCCTGGTCCAGTTGTGAACCGTCAAGCTTTTCATTTCCTTCACATCTCGGCCACACAAGCTGCTAAGCCCAAAGCTCAACAAAACTACACACCGCATGGCTGTTTGCAAGCTATCTGCACCAAGCTGCAGCAACACCAGCCAGAAGAAGAGGCACAGGATGCAGCAGGATGTCCACTTTGGTACGGCAGGCTGTTTGTTTATTTATTCAACAACCTTGACGTCAAACCTCTGCTAGCGCCACAGTAGCTAATAGGTTTTCTAAATTCTACTAGTTTATCAAAACCAATCTTAGTAGTTTACAAAACAATGCAGCTAGTCAAAGACATTCAACCTTAAAACCTTTGAAGAAATATTACACAATATTACCAAGTAATTTTTCTCTAGTTTCTAGTGCAAATTAGGGCTGTAGTGATACAATAATCTCACAATACGATACACGATATTCTGCCCACGATACGATATATATTGCAAT
>CAEGAF010138017.1:0-40024 GCA_903067075.1 Micropoecilia bifurca
TGATGACGATGATGATGATGATGATGATGATGATGATGATGATGATGATGATGATGATGATGATGATGATGATGATGATGTAAAAACTAAAAGTGTGTTTTCTCACCACTTTAATTGGGCGGAATGCAACAATGGTGTCGCTGCGCCTGCTGTTGGTCCAGGAATCCCAGCGAGGATACTCCCCCTTCTCAAACACATACTGCTCCCCCTTACAGCTGGCCTGCTCGTATCCCACCCATCTGACAGGACAAAGGAAAGACACGCAGCCACACGTTTTGTCTGTTGCATTCTGAGTATTTTTTCTGCAGGCCTCTGAAACACACTCACGGTCCACACAGCACCAGTATGGAGCCCACTTTCTCCACGCCTGCTTCCTGGAGGTTGTTACAGGGCCCAGTCAGCTCATGGCAACGGCCCTGGAAGTTTTCCTGCTCATAGATGACGAGCTGTGCATCGAATGCGCCAAAAAGAAAGTTGAGCTTGTACTTTTTCATCAACATTAAGGAATTATTGACTTAAATAAGCTCCTATATCTTGCTGAAAGTTACTTGCAAGTTAGTTTTGCCACAATTTCAGGTGCACCAAGATGTTTTCACTAGAAAATCAAGAATACTTGGAAAGACATTGGTAAGACATGTGTTCCTCTCACCTTAAATGAACTGCTTCCTGGCTGCTGCTGCTTGGATGCAGGGATCTGGTGATCTGTGGCCATAGTGAACAGATTGGCAAAGATAAACCTGAAAGAAAACATTATCAGTGTTATAATGAAACCAATTCTAGTCCATACTGATAGTTTTTCACATTTAAAATACAAACAAATCTTTATCATTTATTCTTTTAGGTATGTTTTGCATAAAATATGTAAAAAAAAGAAAAAAAAAGAAAAGAAAAACTAGACTTATAGCTATAGACAGTACGCAAGCAATCAATTGTTAACAGTTATGAGAAATAAAAATGAGCATGAATATAAACAAACCCCTTACCAGTACCTGTTGGTGCCAGTGTGTTTGTGTCGGCACGAGGAGCTCAATATATACTGAACACCCAGGGGGGGGAAACTCTGCCAACAGAACCCAACGTGGCCAAGCCAGCCAGCAGATCGGCCTGCCATAGGCCAACCGGTCTAAAACGAGGGGGTCACTGGATACCCCCCGCCTCCCCAGCCTCACACTGCAACTCCAACACACCCCACCCAACCCCAGAGGGTCATCCTCCCACAAAGTTATTTCATTACTTGTCAGTTTTGTCCAGCCAGTCATTGTTTGATATCCACATGATTCAGCACAAACAGTGCCAAGAGTCCGACAGCCACAATGAAAGGGAGAAAGATAGGAAAAGACAGGTTTTACTGTGCTGTGGAGGTTCAAGCTCAGGGGGAACGCAGTGGAAACAGATATCTGAAATTGTGCGCCTCTTATTGCTTGTTATCCAGGGGTAAAAAAAAATAAAAAAAATATAAACTGAAAAGAAAAACATGGATATCCAATTTTAATCATGTCTGAAAATAGGTGAGCAAGATGAATGTTCTCTCAGATTCCTTCATTGTTTAATTTTAACAACAAAAAAATAAAAGCATGCCACTTGAGTGTATGGCGTAACTCTCACGACACCTTTACTTTATTTTTTTGTTATAATCTACTGTTAGTCCACTGTGATTTAAAGGCACTTTTCAAATATGCATTTTATTTCACCAACATCCTAAGACAAAAACAAAAACACAGGTAGGTGTAGTAGTATAGATTTCCAGTCCAAGACTTCACACAACATAACATTTTAAAAGCTGCTAACACAGAAAACACTGGGAATTCTGCTGTGTGATTATTGTGATCAGTGACATCACAAGAGGTACAAGAGTCAAGCTGATCAGCTAGCATGAGGACTTTTGACAGGTTTTGGTATGGTCTCTTTAAACAGTTCATTTGCATTCAGGTTGGAAAAGATTACAGCATGTTTGGTTCTGGTGACCACAAAGTTATGACAAAGATCAATGATGAAGCTGAAGAAAACCAAAATAAATCTTGAGAATTTTAGCAGTCATTCTTATTTGTGGCTGAATTTCTTTTGACAATTATAAAGTATATTTTGTTTATATTATCTCAAGTAGTTATGTTATTTGCCACTACAGTGACATCTGAATTTAGACCACAGTAAAAACTTTACAGAATAAAGGGGAACACGTTTTAAAGAGAAATTTGACTAAAAATAGAAAAAAGAGGATATAAACAAGAAAATTTAAAATTAACGTACTCAAAAGAGCTGATGAATTGCCCCGTGCCTCTTTACGCATACACCGTCAGCATCGTCTGAATTTTGTTAATGTCTCTTCAAATATTGCCGGTCATCAAGGCAGAACATTTAAACTGGTTTTGTTAGACAGAGCTTTAGTTGTTGCACATCCATCTGTTTTCAGTGAGATGAAGTGAGGACACTATTCTATTCTAATGCCAATTTTTCATGAACGTTAAGAATTACTGTCCAAACACAGAACACTCAGCTTTCACCAGTTTTCAGCCATCTGTCACAAACATTGTCTTCAGGTGAAAGAAAATCTGTTGAGATGTTGACTGAGGTATAATCCTGTCATGAACTGCAGGCTGTTGACACACAGCCTTACAGGTTACTTCTGTTTTTGCTTCTTTGTTGCATTTAAATTTTATGAGAGAAAAAAAAAACCCTATACAAACCAACTATGTAAAAAAGAAACCAGTTGATTGTGAAATCATTTGGTGGCAACAACTTCCTACAAGCGTTTGAGGTAACTGGCAATGAGTTTTTTATATCACTCTACTCTACATTCTCTTCCTTGCTGAATTTACATCAGATTTAAGTCCAGGCTTTGACTAGGCCACTTCAAAATATTCATGTTTTCATTTTTGGGACATTGAAATGTAGAGTTGAGTATCATTGTCCTGTAGAGAAACCCTGAGTGTGCTGGAACAAATCATAAAAACCGGCCTGGACAGCTGATGTCAATGATGTGCAACGATTCAGTTTTCTATCCATTCTTGAATTTAGACTGGTGCATTATGGAATGCCTTTTGAGATGTTTTCTCATGTTGTAAGGAGTCAAAATCTGGTAGTAATTTAGTCTAAGTGGGACGAGTGAATGAACTCAGATTAATTTTTTAAATCGACCGCTTTTTAATTCCAGTTAATTCGTGATTTTAAAAGGGGGATCAATAAACGAAATCATCATCTATTATATTTACTCATCTATGTTTAATTGAAAAATAGTTTGATGACCTGAAACATTTAAGTATGACAATAAAGCAAAAGCCAAAAAATGCTATGTAGGTGGATGTTTATATTTGAGCCTGTATGTATAATTATGACCCATATGCATATCACACAAAAACTACAATAAATCCAAACTTGTGCATTCAAACCTTCAGGGTTTCTTTTTTAAATGAATCTCTAATTATAATCAGACACTTACAAATTATTGACGTCAAGATTTGGGTTTTCCCAAAAGGCATAGTAATTCTAGTTTATCTAAACTTAAGAATAAAAATATTAGAAACGCTAATGATTCTGGCTTTTATAAAACAGAATTAAGTTTGGTCTTAAAGCAAGAAAGTGTTAGTCTGATTAATTGTCGACAGTGAGGAATCAAACGGTCGTGGCCTTTCGCATTGTCACGTGTTTTATGTAAATATCTAGTTTATGCTGAGAGTCATTTACTTTCAAATGAACAATGATGACCATGGCAGGGAAATTGGTGCACTCTATTTTAATAGCAAGCATACGTACATCGTGACATCACTTCCATTGCTGAATATCCACATATTCAATGAATCTGTCATGTGCTTCTAAGACTGGATGAGATCTGATGCAGCAGACTAACACAGGAAAACAGTCGCCAAAAGTAGCACATGGAGCTAAAAAGCAAATATAGTTGTAGGATAACTGTGGTTTATTTCATGGAAAAAGAAAAAAAATCTCCAAATTTACAGTATAAATTACTTTTAAATAGATGCCAATTTTACATTTATGTTCTGAATTTTTTTATTTTTTTGCAAATCTTAGGAAAGAAAATGTCCAACTTGCAACACAATTATAACATCACCAACAGATTTCAGGTCAAACCACCTTTATTTGCCACTGAAACACACATGGCACTCATGACTGGCTACAAGTAGCGTTTGCCATGTTAGGTGAGGGCAGAGGGCCGGCACTTTGGGGCAGAGCTGGAGTTTGAGAGGGCAGGTGAGGATCCCACTCAGCTGGCCCCGGCTGTTGCGGGCGGGGCAGGAGGAGCCGGAGCAGGAGCAGGAGCCGGAGCCGGATCAGGGTCCGGGCCGGGAGCAGGGGCGGGAGTGGGGTCGGGGTCAGGAATGATGAAACATCCTCTCTTGTGCCACTGCATGTCCCGCACACGTCGGACAGATTGGATCAGGGGGGTGGGGGCCTCCCAGTCGTTCCAGTGTTTGAAGTCTCCTCGTTCGAAGATGTAC
This sequence comes from Micropoecilia bifurca, assembly GCA_903067075.1. Classification (NCBI taxonomy): domain Eukaryota; kingdom Metazoa; phylum Chordata; class Actinopteri; order Cyprinodontiformes; family Poeciliidae; genus Micropoecilia; species Micropoecilia bifurca. Next base: position 4,455 of record CAEGAF010138017.1, read on the forward strand.
TGGCGGCCTCTGTAGCCTGGGTACATGTAGCCCACCCACCTGGATGAAGACAGATGGAGTCACGCAGGGGTTCGCTCCTGGAAACACCTCAGACAAACATCCTTAAAATTCATAAAAACTCATACATTTATTTAACTAAAATCAAGGACTTAACATGTCTTAAATTCTTTAAAGATGGTATAAGTTGGCCTTAAATGCATTAATCATAGGTCATAAATTTGGTTTTGGCAGGGCTATATAATCTCATATTCTTCTTTCTATCAGGCAAAAGTTTGCCTGGCGCAGACATCTTCATTCACTGCGCTCTACAACTCAAGGTGACTCAAACTAGTGGTAACAAGCTGCTAATTTCTTGCTAGCTAGTTTGCTTGCTAGCTCCTTGCTTCCTATCATCATAATAAACTTAAATAAGCCAATAGCAGCTAGCATATAGCTCATTAGTAGCTAGCATATTGTTCATTAGCAGTTAGCATATAGCTAATTAGCAGCTAGCATATGACTCAATAGCAGCTAGCATATAGCTTATTAGCAGCTAGCATGTGGCTCATTAGCAGTTATCATAAGGCTCTCTGTCTAGTTGGCTAGCTAGAGAGCTTGTGTCATTTTCATTAAACAAGAAACACTAAGCTTCTGTGACAAGAGCCACAAAAAGACACCAGAAAATTCAATTTTTGCCCTCTGCATTTTTTATGTACATCTCTGTCGTGATATAGGTCTTAAATTTGATTCATAATAGTTTTAAAAAGGTCTTAAAATGTCTTAAATTGGAGTTGGTGAAACCTGCAGAAAACCTGTTTGGGTCCCACATAGGATTTGAAATGGGTACCTAACATGAACCAGCAGAGCTTATGGATAATGCACATTCATAATTGTACAACCTATACATTTAACAAAACCCCTGTTATATTATTATTGTTTATGTTCCTGTAGTTTAGGAGATTATACTTTAAATCAAGGGTGTTTGAAGTGGGGCCCAGGGCCAATTGACACCCTCCCCCCAGGTCCCCAGCTACAATTCAAGAATAAATAAGGACAAAATTTTGACTTTTAAATCAAAATCTACTTACAAAAATATCATAACACAAAACATATGGTTTCCATATGTTATCATGACAGTGAGGACTCCATTTACTCATTGACCTATACTCTAAAGTCCACCTTGATGGACTAAAATCTGTTTTATTAAAACAAATGCTAAATACAGCAAGTGTTTTTTATTTTAGCAGAAAACAAACTAAAGATTTTTTAGTCTTTTTCAATAAACCCAGAAGCAAACTGGAGGAAAAATTATTTGAACACTTTTATATACACATATAAAAGTGTTCAAATAATTTCGTCCCATGTGGCCCCCCTTCTTTAAATGGTAGAGTGAAAAACAGGCAGGTTGTTTCTGAGACTGTAACATTTTTAAAAAGACATACTGAGAAAAAAACATCCTCACCCTTTGATGAGGCACTAAATTACAAACTATAGCAACAAAATAGTAACAATCAGTGAGAAGAAAAAACAAACAAACAAAAATAAAGCAATTATTATAAGATATTCTGGGGGAAAAAAACTCACGTTCCTTTGAGAGCCTTGACACTCGCTACCCGATCTTGAAAACCGTGGCCCCACAAGCTGGGCACGTCATCATCAACGATCTCCATCTTCCTGCCGGTGAAGCCAGGGCTTTCATACAGGTGGAGCTTGTGTTCAGCGCTATCCTGAACAGGCAGAAGAAGCAAATGTCTGCAGTCATTGTTAACTAATCGAAGCAACAATAAAGCAGCACAGCTACGGTAGGAACAATTACGCAACAAACCCATAACGCGTCACTCACCACTTTAAGCGGCCTTAGCGACAGGAGGGAGAAGCTGCGCTGACTGTTGGTCCAGGTGTCCCAGCGTGGATACTCGCCTTTTTCCAGAATAAACTGCTCTCCTGTGAAGCCACGTCGGTCATACCCCACCCAGCTGAGCAACAGAAACGGGTGGAGGGTGGGAAGGTGGGGGTTTAACTTCATCAACTGGACCGCATGATACAGCAGAGAGGTTTTCAAGGGGACTGGATGGAGCGTTACTCACGGCCCAGAGTCCACGATCAAAGAGCCGACCTTCTCCAGGCCCTTCTCCATCACGTCTTTGCACTCTGAAGAAAACTCCTCCTTACAGCCCTGGAAATTCTCAAACTCAAACACCACCACCTGGACAGAAACGGGCATTCAGAGGTCTGTCTCACTGCGTCGCATCCACTGCGTTTGTCTCCATCAGACTGAACAAACACAAAGTTCTCGCCAAGTATTTTTGGTCCAGTTTCTAGTACAAATATTCTAATTCACTTGAAGTTATACAAAGTAACTTTTCAGCTTGTTTTAAGTCAATAATTCCTTAGTATTGATGAAGAAAAGCATCAATACTGGCAAATTATTTTTTACTTGTAACAAGAAATAATCTGCCAATGGAACAAAAACTTTTCATCAATACTAAGGAAGTATTTACTTAAAACAAGCCCTGATATCTTGTTAAAAAGTTACTACTAAGTTAGTTTTGTCTCATTTCAAGTGTACCAATATATCTGTACTAACTGGACCAAAAATACTTGGTAAGAACTTTGTGTTATTGCAGAGTACTTTATTTACTCATAGATGTCAAAACACAACTGGAGATAATAGTAGCTATGTTTTGGACAAACAAGGTTTAACGTGTTTGCACAAACCTGCTTCAGTACCTTAAACGCGGCTCCGGCTCCACCCTGGCTCTTCCCAGCAGCAAGCTGCTCCGGGGCGCTCTGCTGCTCCGACATCTTCCTGATCCACTGCTCCTCCACTGTTTGGGAGCAGAGCACAGAACACACAGACAGAGCAACATCCATACAGCAGTCACACAGCGACAGGTACAGACACATCAGGAGAGAAGGTTTCTGTCCGGAACTGTTTTTTTAATCATCTTGCTGATTGTCCTTTATGAGCAGAGGTGGGTAGATTACTCAAAAGATTGTTCTCAGGTGAGAGTAGCACGACTTCAACAGGTTTTTACTCAAGCAAAAGTAAAACTTGGCCGTCCAAGAAATTACTGATGGGTAAAAAAGTATTTGATGCTCAAGTATTGAAATCTCATAATCAGGCAGCCCAACATATAAATTTGTGTGGGGAATTTTGGTATCTTACAGATCAAGAAGAAAAGAGTCCATATAATTAACAGAATTACAAAATAATAAAATCAGGCAAACAATACATTTTCCAAATCAGTTTCTTTAAGGATTAAAGAAACTGCAGGTGTGTGTGTGTGTGTGTGTGTGTGTGTGTGTGTGTGTGTGTGTGTGTGTGTTTGTGTGTGTGTGTGTGTGGGTTTGTGTTAGAGTGTGTTTGTGTGTGTGATATTTCTCCCTTATACTGGAAGACTGTCCTTGTTTTAACCGCAACTAAACTTTTTCAGATCCTAACAGAAGCCTTGGGATGCTACAAAATAATGCCATGAAAACTTGGTAGGATGCATCAGTGTGAGAAATACTCAAGAGAATGCATGAAAAAATCTCTTCTGGACATTTTCTCAGTTACAGCTCACAGATTTACCTCACAGCAGGACATTTTCTGCTGGAGATGCAGTCTCACAGGTCGAAATGTAACTGAAAGGTTCAGGCAGACTGTCTAGAGAGCACAGAAAGCAGCAAAAGAAAAAACGTGTAGCGATACCGGTGAATGTTCTTTCTTTGTGTTGATTTTAATACTGTGTGTATATGAACTTTTTGACAACATCAGGGAGTGAGTGGAAAGCCACTTCAGCAGAAATCAGAATGTATCAGCAAGTTACCACCATTCAGATTAACAGTAAATGCTACAGAACACTAGTTGCTATGTTCAAACAATACCTTAATATGGATCTTCAAAATGTTTTACTTGTCATTTGGGTTGGAAAATCAATGCAAGAGCCTGAAGTGAATGATGCTGACATAGTGTCACGCTTCTCTTCCACAGGAGACTAAAAGATCTGCTTTCCATTCTTAATTTTACAAATGATTGAAAGTAACCAGGGAAGCTGCAGTCTGAGTGCTCTGTTGTAAACCTATAACACAATCATAGTTATGATATATCACAGCTTGGTTATCAAGAAAGAGAATTTTAAATTTAACAGGGAGCCAATATAGATAAAGTGAAATTTCATGTTTAATTTATGTTTTAATTTCATGTTTAATTTTTATCAGAATACCTTAGATAAGCAGAAGACTTGTATTCTAATTTTTTTATACTATTTAGTCTAATTAAGAGCTTACAATAGTCCAGCCTTGAACTCCCTAATACACTGACTTGTTTTCAGCATCATTCCTCAAACATGAATGATGCTGAAAGGTTTGTCAATATTCTGGAAGTGAAATAAATAAATAAATAAATCCTAGAAATTTGTTCTAGTCAAAGATTTCACCAAGGTTCTTTCTTTCTTTGAGGCCAATTTAATGTTACAATCATTCAAAGTCGGAATCTGCCGAGCCCAGCCCATCACCAACTGCTGAAAAAAACACAACTGTTTTGGCAGGATTTGCCAAAAGACCTCAGCCGAAGGAAAGATCTGTTCCTACTGTTGCAAATCTGCAGACTAAATATGACTAACTATAAAGGACACTGCTTGATGCGTCCTTTATATTTGTGCAGGATGCTCCTCGTCTTTCGGTCTGTGTCAGGGTCAAAGGTGTCTGGTTGTACAGCTGCATTTCTGGTATTGCAGCCACTTTCACATTTTTAAAGTCAAAGTATAGTACGAGTTAGCTATGGCCATCAGTAGCTTTTTTGCATATTAGTGACGTAGCCGAAAAACAGCTCATGCTGAAAGGAGCTCAAAAAAAACAGAATTCAGCAGGTGAAATTTTACATGAGAATTATTTTGTGCAAAAAAATTAATGAACATGTTGTGTACAGCTCATCTACCTTATCCCACCTTGTTCACGGAAGCATAATAGGTCCCCTCCAAGTCATCTTGATTGAGAAAAGGGTTTAAGTAATGGTTTTATTACAGAAACCTTAAAAGCCTCTGGTAATTATCCATTAACTGGGGATAGATGAATCATATCCAAAATGGAGATGGCAATCAAAGGAAACACTTTCCTAAATAATTTGGTTGGAATTGGGTCTAAGTTGAAGGCAAGATGAAAATAATGTTTTAAAAAATTCAGAAAGCTCAACTGAAAAAAACAAAAAAAGATTTTATGCTCACCTCCTGTGCTCCCTCGTTTTTTAAGGCCTCTTCAGGGGAGGATGTCAATGATTTTATTTTTTATAGAATGCATTTTATTTGTAAAGAATCCCATTAAGTCTTGACTCCTGAGAGCCAAGTGGCTCAGTAGAACCAGGACTCTGTGTAACTGTACTAAAAGAAAACCTAGAATAATTCTTGTTCTCCTCTAGCAAATAGAAAAGACACTTTCCTATTTAGTTTTTTTTTTTTACAACAATAAACTGTTTTTCCATATTAAGTGGGGCTCCTCTAGATGTGTAAAGTGCCATTTTGTGTAATGTCCTAGCTATGCACTTTTAAAATATGCAGATTTGACTTAAGCCAGCAAGTCCGTCTGCCAAGGTCTAATTCCCTTCTTTCCAATGGAGCTGCATTGTCTAATGCAACATGCAGTGAAGTAGTAACGCTGTTAACAAGAACATCAGTTTGTGTGAATTTGGTTATTGTCCTGTGCTGTGTTGTTCTTTGTTACTGAGGAAAATAAAATGAAACATATAACTTAAAGGTCGTTACAGCATTGTCTGATAATGCAACTTTCACGGCCAGTGCACTTGGTTAGATTAAAAGGTTTTTGTAAATAAACTTGTTAAAAGTTCATTAAAAAAAATTGTCTTGGAAAAAAATAGTTATTTGTTCAGACTTAATGACAAATCTACGGAAGCGCATTGCTATCACGCAGAAAAAAAATGTGGGTAGGTCTGCAGATGTTTTGTCTTTGAAGAAAGATTAGTTATACTAAACCACATTTTACCAGCCCATTGACTCAGTGGTGCAATATGTATGTAACAGTGTAGAAGCAGCAGAGAGGTGCATTAAACTATGACTCTGCTTCCCAGTCTGGACAGGCAGTAGACTTCCTTCTGCTGACAAGATGTTAGAAAATCTGTTTTTCAGCAGGACTTGCCAGCTGCATGCTCTATGAAAAGTACTTATGTTTGTTTTAGTGACACTGCTTGAGTGGTCATCAAACTGCCCTATCCTAAACCCCATAGAGAACGCATAGAGCATTTTCAAAAGGAAGAGGAGCAACACCAGACTGAACAATGGGTTTCTCTTTTTCAACTGAACAATATTAACATTTTAATGACATCCAGTGTTAGTAAGAATCACCTGTGATGCAACTGACTGTTCTACATACAACACTGCTCAGGTTATATGTAACCTGAGCAAGTTTATGATGAGGCTATCATAAATTGCTGCCTGTGTGTCTTTTTTTTCCAGAGTAAATTTATAGCTGTTTAAATGTGAACACCGTACAGCCACCATTTGTATAATGATAGGGTCTCTGCATCACACACTTATTTCTATCTGGTTGTCTTTATGCAACCTTGAATACATATCCATTACTTCTTTTCAAAGAACTTTTGCCTGACAATGATGGCCAGAGTGCATATTATAGGTTTTCTTTTATATTCAAAAAGCTTCATTTTTCTTACTTCTCAGCCTTGATCTTATGTGCTGTAGTGGGTTCCTGCTTTGATCTGCACCTTGATATACACATGACCGTGCAGCAGCTTATTTCCGTATATAAATCTTTCTTCTTCGAGGCAAAATTTTTCTTTCAAATGTTATTGCTTCTCTGCACTTTTTGCCAAGTTCCAATGGTATATTTTTCAAAAAGCTAAAACTAAAAGACTCTATTTGTGAAAAGTATCTGGCATTATGTTTTAAGATCTGTCGGCATCTGATGTTACTGAGCAAGCTGGTGACATATCTATCACATCTCCCCGGTGCAACTATTAGAACATCCTTAGAGCACAAGCAAGCACTGATTGAAAAGAGGAAACATAATAACAGTTAATAATAAACGGGAAAACTGATTAACTCATGGCCAGGATCTCTCTCGTTGCCTCTCTCTTATTTTTTCCTGCTTCTGTACTCTCATTGAGAAATCCTGTCACTATGAAAATTACTGCCTTGTTCCTTTGACACGACCATAATTAATTGCAGCAACATAAAGGTGTACATGGACCAAAGTGTCATTGTTACATTTTGAAAAGAGTTGGAGTTTGAAATATTTTTGAGGTGGGAGCAGCTTGGCAGTGTTCAGAGTGCAGGTGCTTTCATCACTGTCTATTCAGAGAGAAATGCGAAACCCTTTTCATACCATCCCAGCCTAATTTTGCCTCTGTCTTGGCATTATGCATGGGCTCCAGCTTAGAATTACATCTCTTTTTTCAGTTCTAATTCATTTCACCATCAAATAAATGGTTTTGTCTGCCTTCATTGTGCGCAGATATTGGAGTATGAAGTATTTGGGGATTTATAACAGAGGCGTGATTGATAATCACTTTACTCCATGCAGCAACACTGCTTGTAAGAGAACAATAGAGCTGCAATGCCAAAAACACTCCAAAATCCTCTTTTACATGGTGGTGAGCACCACTTTCCAGGTCCCATGACAGCTAAATGTACCACCTAACAAGCTCGTTTTTCATTTTACTCCCTATTCTACATGTGAAAAGGACACACAGCACCAGACACATTGACTGGCACAACTTGTTAAAGCTTTAAAACAAATTAAGATTTTAGCCTAATTTGACAATGAATTATTTGAACATTTGGTTTGGGCTATAGAAAAAAAGGCTAACCATATTTATATTTTATTTTTGAGGTGAGGTTGAGGTTGAGGTGGCTCGGGTATCTGGTCAGGATGCCTCCTGGACGCCTCCCTGGTGAGGTGCTCTGGGCACGTCCCACCGGGAGGAGGCCTCTGGGACGACCCAGGACACGCTGGAGGGACTATATCTGGGAACGCCTTGGGTTTCCCCCGGAGGAGCTGGAAGAAGTGGCTGGGGGAGGGAAGTCTGGGCTGCTGCCCCCATGACCCGACCCCGGATAAGCGGAAGAAAATGGATGAATGGAATTTTGCAGTTATTGGGACCCTCAGTAATCCATATATACATTTTAACTTAACTATTTTTAATTTATACTTAACTTTTTTCAGAGGTTGGGAGTTTCTTGGTAGTATTAGTAATATGTGACATTTTGTTTACATAGTTTTTTATATAAGGCATCATATTGACGCCAAATTCTTATAGCTACTAGGCTCAATAAGGACCCATCTTTTTATTGTTGCCATACAAAGTACATATGGTAAAGAAGGTAAAACACATGTCTTTTTAGAACTTATTGAGGTCACCGAGTCTACATAGAAACTATCAATGTTACCTACAGTCCAGCTGGAAGTTTGAAACTCAAACTTTTCTGTTCTACCACTTTTCTGTTAAACTAAATGCAACTATATTCTTCGGTCAGATGAGATTAAGATGTAGTTTTTTTGGTTGAAAATGTTAAAAATGACCTAATGCTTATTGTTTAACATTGTAAAGGAGCTGTGTTGCCTTGGTGTTATTAGGGGTGTCAATGATGATTTTAATAAAAGCATGTTTTTTTCACCTTAATATTTTTTTCTTGATTGAGAAATGTATCAAAATAGGGGTTTAATTTTACTTATTCTTTTAATATGAAATTATGTTGCTGGCATAAATTAAACATTTATTTCAGGGCATTTCACACGTTTCGCAAGGGTGCCAATAAATGTGACCTCCACTTTAATAAGCAATTTATAATTTTTTTTTCCCCCAAGTCATCTCAATGGACAAATTCAATTTGAAGCACAATAATTGGTAATGTGTTTTTACACATATACATTGTGAAAACCGTTCTATGAATGCAAATGAGTTGCAATAAACTGAGTGAAAAGCTTCTTGTTCACAGTGTCGCCCAACAAAAGGGACCATGTCACTTTGTCGAAAGCAGCAATTTATAGGAGACATGTATCACAGTGAAAAACAGATTAAGTGTTGCTTTGGCAGATTTATAATCAAATGTGGAAAATTAATCAGTGTTTGCTGTCTCATTTGAAAAGAATAAAAGAATGGATATGCTTTCACTTTTCTCTTTGTCAGAGAAACTTGATTTTTAGCAAATTAGTCAGAAGCTCAAAGAAAAACAAATTAACATTGTAATAAAGGCTGGTGATGTCATTTTAAGAGTAACATCAATACAAAAAGAATGATGGCGGTAAATAATGGTGGGTGGCTTTCTTCACTTGTGTAAATGTTACCACATTTTCGAAATAACATTTCAGATAAACAGAAACCCTGTCCATTTTCCTAGAAATGCTACAACATTAAAAGAGACAATAAACATAAATTCTAGTAGAGCTAAATTCTGGTAAGTTTGTATGTTAGAAAACGTTTATTCTTGTTGTGCTTTTCAAAGAAAAAATTATAATTAATCTGTTTAGTAGTTCCTAGAAATAAATTCAAAAATCTTGCATTGACGTTGTTTAAACTTTGCGTAACTCTTAGAATCGGTGATGCATCAGTTGCAAACACAAAATAAGAATATAACCTATATCAACCAGGCTAAAACTGCATATAATTTTATTGGGTTTTTGCTACATAAAATCTTGTGGATGAAGAGATAATCTCAGATCTCCACATGCACAAATACCTACCTTAGGCATCGTCACAAATGTGACTGATATCTCTCAGCCCTTATATTAGTCTTATTTTTACATATGTCACCTCATATCCATATCTTCTGCTTTCATATCCATATTGTAGATTTGATCTGCCAGTGATGGAAGAGGAAATGAAACAAGGAGGATAATGACACAGAAATAATGTTTCACACTTTCCCTGGAGCAACATGCTGTTTATTTCAGTCATGTATTTTATGAAACATTAATTTACGTAGACAAATGGAAAAGTCACAGTAGAATTATTATGAAAGACTAAGCAGGTTCTCGATATTTACCTGAAAATAATAACATTTGCTATAGTCTTATCTTTGACTTTAATATGCAGAGGACAGAGCTCTCACATGGTAGTAAATCAGGTCCTATTTATTCAATAATTTACCTATAAATCAAGTTGCCTGATAATGGATATGGAAACAAATGAGTCATGCAGATTTACTGACTTAATTCTCTGTTATACAATTCTATAGCCGAAACAGGTGTTATTGCATACCAACACCATTTTGTTCAACAAAAGCTATGAAACAGGTGCATGGATCTGTCTAATCCACACTGTTCCCCTTCCACCTGCTGTGATAATTAATGAGGTGCTTTGGTACACAGTGAAGAGTCAGACTTGCTAGCAGATGCAATGGGGTCATTGTGGATAAGGCTAATGTTTACGCTGCCTATTGCGGCACTTGAATCTCAAGCCATGGTTCAGAGCATAAGGCAAATGCAGATAACAGGACATGGATACTTGAGAGTCTTTAGCAGAGTTAGGTTCCAAATTAGCCTTATACTTTTTGTTTTTCAATTAACAAGTTGTATTTGGTTGGACTTTTGCTACCTAAAATGCAATATTTAAGATATAGATTTATCTATTTATTGAGAGATGCTTTTATGTGTCTGTGCCAGAAATCTATGAACATTCAACATAGATGATTTCAGGGACCAATTCAGAAATGCTAGTGCTAACATGCTATATTATTCTAAATATAGATTTGGAATGATTGTATTTTTACTAACTCAAATTATATCTGAGTTTCATCCACTTTTGAGGGAGAAGTTAAAAAATCTGGAGTTAGTTCTTCTACTAACAACTTCATGCAATGCAGCAGTAACCGTGGCTGCACAGCATGGAGCTACCACCACTGGGCTTGGTTGTCAATATATTGTTTACAAGCCTCCACTTGGTTTTCCCAAAAACGTCATTGAGGTCAAATAGTGACGGACAAAACAAGAATGTTGAAGGAAATTGTAGGACATTGCAACTTACTATGTCCGAATGTTAGTTGCAGTATTTGCATGTATTTAAGCCTGGATGAATAATTGTAACTGTTTTTAAAACCATTTCTACCCAGTTTTTATATCATTTCAAATACTTATGCAACCAAAAATATTCAAAAGTTACCAAAATATTCATATTTGCTTTGTCATTATCATTTATCACCATTTCAAACATCTAATTGTGCTGTGGAATCAATGAGATCAAGGCTAGGTTTTTAATTGTGTATGTGTTCTTGTTTGAAGACAGCTGATCTCATTGTGAAGTAAGCTGTAAAATCTACAACCCTGCAAGCACATCCAATTTGCTATGTTGTGTCAGTTACCGAAAATATTCACCGAACATCATCATCAGGGCTGACAGATGAGGGCATTATTGACCATTTATTTGAAATAGCTAAAATGGAAGTTGAAACAAATGAGGCTGTGCTAGTCATATCCATTTAAAAGTAAATATTTCCATTCAGGAATGAAGTCTGAGATGGCTGTTTTAAAATTAGTACAACAAAACCCCAGTGTCAAAACGGATTATACCGTCACTTCAAAGGTTAATGTCTTTTCATAGAGAAGGACACACAATTTGATGCTTAAATGCTGTCCAGGTAGTGTATCTTTTGCAAATGTTGGCTTGAGGCACCACAGCTTGAAAGAGAGCATTAGTGCTATGTTTGAACAATCTGCATACCAAAAACCTGCACACAAGGCTGTGAAATACACATCTTATAATAATATTTCTTTGATCCTCAGAAATTAGAATTTAGATGACCACATGTCCCCCAAAAGAGCTGTGGATTGAACGGTCCTTTTGTTCAACAACACGGAAAAAGGCACATTGTTTCAAAAATAGCGTTACCACAGGCAAAGACTATACAACCTTGTTTCAATGCCAATATCTTCTGGGCATGTACTGGAATGAGATATGAATTCCCTGTCAAGAGATTAGGCAGTCAGAGATTTTTATTAAACTCATAGACTGGGGCTGTAAATTCTCCGATATTAAGGACATCCCTTTGTGTCGAAGAATGAGTTTTTTAAAAATGCATTTCTTACAAACCAGTAGAAATATAATGCTATTCCTTTCCGCTAAAAAAACAAAACAAAAAAGGAAAGAGTGCTTTTAATCTATTTTATTCATTTATTTTTTTTTTCATTACAATCACTTGTTTTTTCCCTTTGAGGTTTAAAGGTATAAAAGGCATTATAAATGAAAAGTATTATTGTTGTTTTTATTATTATTGTCAATTTTTGGTCATCCGGTAAATCATTCTAATATCACATACTTATTGTCCTTTAAAACTGTCATGAATTTAGATATTTAGTCTTTTTTGTGCCATATGAGCAAAAGACAAGATGTTTTATACAAATTTCCCAAAGCTACTTAATGACGTGTGGAGTTTCTTTTTATATAATTTTTTATTTCTATGAAAATACTTAGAACGTGAAAATCTTCAATTAATTTGTGATTGAAAACACCTCAGAGTAACATTCTGTTTCGTGAAGGTCTCCTGATTAAGAAAGATTACGGGACTCTTAATTTTAAACAACTTGTTGATGGAGTTTTCTGAACGTCTCACTGTACCTCTAGATTGTTAGTTCTCCGTCTGACTAATACAGTCAAACTCCAGTTTCTCAGTAGAACCGTGAAGGCGAAATATTCACCACAGTTATTAGCTGCGGAAATGATTCTCTATATCTGGGCCTTGACATGGTCCCCTCTTGCAGACGAACAAGACAATTATGTGAACTTCATGGCTTTGTTTACACAGACATACGCTGCTAATCGTGAGAGCTTTTCATAAGCAGGTGTGTGCTCTCTTAATTATGTCCAGTGGATTCAATTAGGCAAAAACAGACTCCTGACAAGTTATGCAAACATGTTACAGATGTCAAAATAAAATAGGATGCATCAGCGCTTCACTGTTGGGTCTGAAAATAACCAGGATGCTTTGGGCATCTCAGGACATAAAAGGAAAAGCTATAAACATATTTTGGGTTTGGAGAAAAGTTTGTAGAAGTTACAAGCAACTTTTTAAAATATGTTTTGGGAAGTGGGTGAACAATGTAGTATTATCAACTACATTGGTTGTTTTATTTATGCTCAATCCTATTTAAAATGTGCCTTTTTTCTTGTCATCCCCTCAATATCCCATTTTTCAATACTCTCATCAGGTGTACTTTAAGCGTGATGGCGAGCTGATAGAGGTAATTTCCTACACTGAGCCGTCCACCAGCGAGCGAGCAGCCGGCTCAGCAGGATGGAGAGGAGCCAGGCCACTCATCAGCAGGGACCTTGATGAGACCAAACTGCAGCGTTCCCTCTCGCTTCTCGATCCGGAAGGCCGGTCGGCCCGTCTGTACACAGAGAGCCCTCAGCGCGTTCACACTCAGGGCCAGCAGGCCTATGAACCCAGCCCTGCAACAGAGGTCATTCCAGAGACAGTGGTGAGCCGAGAGTTCCCCCGCTGGGTGCACAGCACGGACCCTCTGTACTACTTTAGTCACACTCAGATCCCTCAGAGCGACGGCTCTGTTGTGGTACAGGCTCGACTTACCTGGACCCTCAACCCTCAGCTGGATAACGATGCCCTCTTCAGCTGTGAAGTTAAGCACCCGGCGTTATCCATGCCCATGCAGACAGAGGTCACTCTGGGTGAGTTATTAAATGTTGATCTGTTTTTGCATGCTGGTTTTCATTTTCTATCATGCTTTTCTTGTCTGTCCTCTACTCTTTTTCAAACACTGAAACCCCTTTCTCATTTCTCCGTTCTTAACGTCGCGCCGTCTTCGTGTCACAGTCGGAAGCCGACTGGACCTCCTTGTGTCTCCTTGCAAATGCTCACAGAACAACACTGATTTTCATTTGATGCTGCTTAATTGTGTTCCAGCTGAGCAGATTCCGAGTTTAGCGGCAAATGCACAACTCCAAGTGAGTGACAGGGCAATTCATCGAGCTGTCTGTTGCTAGATTGAGTTAACCTAGCGCCGTTATTGAAAAAGTCAGCCTGAATTAGAGAAGTTGAATGAGAATTTAGACACTCTGACCAATGTTATGTAATTGGAAAGAGAGTTTCAGAGATGCTGCACTTCATCAAACTCCAGTGAACACCTCCTGTAAGTGCCTCAGTCTGCCGACGTGCCACTAAATTTTATAGTTTTAGTTAAGGGAGAAAAAAAGTGGGAACTAAGATTGCAATCTACTCCAACCAAATAAATTGTGACTCATACTTTAACAAGACAGGAATTTTACTGTAGGAGAAGTTCAAGTAAACTTTATGGGTCTCTCTCTCTCTCTCTGTTAGTCTGTCTATGTGCTTGGGGGGGATGTGTGTTAGGTATACATACAGTCTTCGTAGTGATCCATGAAAGATGCATACACCCATCTTATTTTATCTAAACACAAAGATCGCTTCCAGCATACCCAATTAAGACTTCAAAGGCTATACTTTGGCATAGTCCTTCAGGAAATGAGCCATACAGTTCTCACACTATACACAGAGACAATATCTTTCACACGATGCAAGGAATGGTTGAAGTAAGGAAAAGTCTGAATGAGGAGACCCTGGTTGCTCCATGTCTACAGCTGTGTTGTTTCTCAATGTATTTTATCTCCTCTCACCAGTTTCCATCTAATTAAAAGTTGCTTCTTTTTTTGCTACTGAGAAATCATGCATAAATCTATGGAAACTCATTATTTTCCGTAAAGTTCTTAACCTAATTAGATAATAGTGGTTAAAAATCTCACATGACATTTTTTTTTTGTGGCCACCACTGTCATGGGAATAAAATATACATTTTGTATTCTTCATGTATAAATCTTTCTAACAGATATCCAGAAAGTATTCACCCTTGCTACTCACAGACAGTGTGGGGCCTTTTCCATCAAATCAGTACCAGTACCTCACAGTTACTAAGGCTTACAGAGCAACTGTTCTTTATGTTTCCACCAGCACTAAAAAACAGATTTATCCCAGCACCAGTTTGTTACTGGGCCAAAGGAAAGGACCACTTTGTCAGGAACTAGGGGAACAACAGCCAATCAAAAACAATGCATAGTCAATTGGTATCAGAGTAACACATAACTGAACATTAATTATCTTCATATGGTTGATTTTTAAATCACATGTCAAGGAGTTTAGACAGGTCAGTGTTCTGTTAACAGCTGTGCTCACGGCTCATTGACTTCTGTCTGATTTCTGTAAGTGTTTGGTCTTTCAGTACCACCAAAATGGTGTTAATAAATCCTACTCTAAAATGTGTGCAATTCCTGCTGCTGGTTCATTTCTCCAGTCCAGCAAATCAGGATTGTAAAGGTTTTCACTAAAAGAGCAGTAATAAACCAAGGGTTTGAACTCAGGGCATCTATTTGCAGGGCTATTGGGATAAAAAGCTTATCTTTGTGGCTAAATTGTCTCCACTACAATACTTCACAAATAAACAAAAAACTAAGGAAGGATTTAACAATAAATAAATGAGACCTTTATAATGGCAGAACTGGGCACTGATGTGGCTCTTTTTTGCTGAAAAGAAAACCTGTTATTTTACAGCCACTTTACTGGCTCCAGCCCCGGCCATAGTTAAAAACTGGAATGTCTTTGCTGGAATAGCCTTATGTGCGTTCTTTCATTCTCTTTGCATCTTTGTGTTTTTGTCTAATGCTTCAGTTTTCTCTCAAATTAAATTTCCCTCAATTTCCAGAGACATAAGAATATGATTACTTGGATAAACCTGATCAGGCTGTAATCATCCCTGGTTGTGTTTTGAATATTCACTTGTTCACTGTGTTTTGTGATTTAGTATTCTTTTCAACACAGTTTATTGGATGCTTAGATTGAAACTTTATTTAATTCTTTTTTCAGCACATCAATCAATCAATCAAATTTTATTTGTATAGCACATTTCAGCAGCAAGACATTTCAAAGTGCTTTACATAATTAAAATAAAAACAACATGTGACATTTAATAAACAGTGAGAAAGAGATTTAAAAAAGAAACAGTGAGAAAGAGAAATAAAAAGAAATTAAAAATAAAAATAAAAACTTTAACATTTAAAACTTCTTTAGTCAACCCGCAATTTGAATATATATTAACAATATGGATCAAATGTGTCCAGTTGTCCATATTTTGTATGTGATGTAGCTAAACATAGCTAGTCATTATGAAAAAAAAATCTGAAACCTTAGGCAAAATCACATATTTATGTTTTTGGCTGTAAGCTGTTTGCATGTGTTGCTTGTTTCTACAAGCTGTACTCATATAGGCTGCACTAACCCCAAACAGTGAATCAGACAGTTACATGGATCCAATTCAGTGCATATGGTAACATTTCCAGTAAGCGTCAGTTTGTGTGGACAAAATTGTCCTGTCAGTGTCAGAGGTCACAGGAAAAGGTGAAGACTGGTTTGAGATAATACAAAGGCAACTCTAGCTCAAATAACAACTCATCACAAATGATTATGCAGAATACCAACTCTGAATGCCCAATAAGTCTGGATGAAAATGGGAGAACACAAGGTCACACCTGTCAAGTTAAGCTTCAATTCCTACAGGCTTACCAACAGTGGACAATATCATATTGAAAACTTTTGTCTGGTCCAATGAGTCTCAACTGAAATATTCATCCTTCTTTGAATCAGCTTTGAGACACTTTCTAATTAATAAGCATTGTGTAATTGAGCACAACCAGCCTGAGTATTGCAACTGACCATGTCCATCATTTTAGGACAACAGTGCACCATCTTGTAGTGACTTCAGTGGGATATTGGACCATGTCTTAAAGTCATTGGTTTCTTGAACACAGCATTGAGTTCACTGTAGTTATAAGTGGCCTAATCAGTTTGCAGATTTTCATCCATCAGAGCATATTTGTGATGCAATAGAATGGGAGATTCAAGCTGAGGATGAGCAGCCGACAAATCTGTCACAAGTATATTAAGCTGTCAGGTCAGCATGAATCAAAATCTCTGAGAAAACTTTTCCTGCCATGATGAATTACAACAGTTATAAACTGAAAGGAGCTCAAATTCACTATTACCTACATGCCTGTATATATAATATCTTTCAATAATATTTATGTTATCAAATGGGAGGAGAATTTAAAAATATGGCTGCAGTGTTTGCAGACTTAACTGATGATGACTTTGGAAGGAGTGTTGATGTCTTTTTATATGATAAGTTTTATGAGCATATAGTTCTTGATTAAATAACATTATATCTTGTTATCTGAGAAATCTTGCATTGTATGTCTCAATTTTTACAAAAATATAGAGGAAATAGAAGATAATATTTTCACATCTTACAAAAACTGTGAATCTTCCAGACTAAACTTAGACTGGAGGCAGATTTTGTAAAACTAGGGCTACTTAACAAATTTTAACATTTATTATTTTCCTTGAGCAAATCCAAAACTGCTTTGTGACACTTGCTGTTACTGCTGGAAAGTTACTTTACTATGCAGACCATGATGCTAAAAATACTTCTTCAGGCAGAAAGCTCCAAAGCAACAACTTTATCAGTGCAGAGATATGGATTGCCATTTGATGACAAAGTGTAACAAAATCTGCTTAAAATCCACCTTACTATGGAAATGCCACACAAACACACAATGTACAGGCATGTTTTCTCACATAAATGTAGGTCCTGAATGAAGCCTCTTCTTTGATCTGACATTTGAGTGTAAACTAATTCTATCCCAAGACAAACACTACCCTGCACATGTGCAGCTTGCTAATTCTGCTCCTGCTTTTTAGTGACACGGACTAATTGGAAGTTAAGAAGGATGTCATTGTATCAGGGCAGAGACATTACTTTTCGGGCGCATTACAGAGTTGGACAATGTTTTGTCCTAAAGGTCAGTTGGACAGTCACAGAGTAAGTCCAAACAAATACCTAAATCTAAAGCAGAGTCATGTTGGGGACAGAGGATGAGAAAGGAAGTGGAAAGTCTAAACAAAGCTGTGCAATCGATTGGCAACTTGTTCTAAAAGGAGCAATTTGTCACAGTCAAAGAATTGCCAAAATTCACTTGTGATTAGAAGAGATTGCAGTGTTCCAATTTCAGTCATTACCCACCATGACTATTTTTCTCATTTATTTCTCTTCAAAGATGTCAAGTTTTTAAATTATTTTGCCAGAAACCTGTTTTTGTACCTGAGGAATAAGATTCAATTTAACCAGGTCTCAATAAGAAATAGTCTTTTCTGCTGTACCTTTTAATTGTGTGGGTATTTTCTTAACATCACCTTTAGGTTATAATTTTGAATCACTGTTAAAGTGTGTTGGTAAAATACATACTTAGTCAAATAGTGCTGTAGTCATCTGTCATACATGTTTTGAAAACATTTTTTCCAAAACATGGTAACAAAACCACACGCAAATAACAGACTCGACATGGAGCTCTGCTAATTTTAAGACCTGTATTTTTCTGAAACATTTTTGTTGATTAGTCACACAAATCATAATCCAGTTTAGTTAAAAATGAATTCTGAAAAAGTGACTTTAATATAACGTAATTAAATGTAATTTACCATTCTAAGTGCGATTCTGTTGGCAAAGAGGGTTGTACTATATTAGCAACGATAGTGCCAACAACTGTGACTGCAGGTATTAATTAATAATAATTGTTATTAATATTAATACAACCAATTTATTCCTAATTTTCTTTGTTTTACACTTACAACAAGAGAGGGTATCATCTGTTTCAAGCAGTTGCTGAGTGAGCAGATTGGATAAAGACACAAACACCCATAAAAATGTCCATGCTGTCCATGAAAACGAATCTAAGTGTGGCAATCAAAAAATTTGATGTCAGAAAAAGAGCTGTGTTAAAATCAAATAATAATAAGAGATTAGATGGAACTTTTTTTAGTCATTTCCCTAAAGCAGAAGCCTATTCTTTTATTACTAAATATAAACAAATTTCCATTAAAAAGATAAACAAACAAAAGTAAAATTGTAGAAACAGTGTCTTACTAGCATAAACATTCTGGTTGCTGTAGTTTCTGCCCTTATCCTGTTTTGATAACATCAGAACTACAACAAAAAGTGTTGAAACTGTTTCATGAATAGATTGCTGTCATCAATTTGAAATATCACATTCCATAAAAAATTGTCCTAAACCTGTGAGGTACTGTCTGCATATATCAAAGTAATAGGAGTATTCTGCTGCCCATGCAAGAGCGAGATAACTGCATTATTTGAAGGTACAATGAAATCAGCTGTCAACTCGGGATGAAATATGGCAGTGTAGATTATAACTGCTTTCTGCCTTTTTCACATGATTCTGATAAAAAAAAGGATGACACAATGAATGAGCTTTGTGAAATTATTGCCAAATGTCAAAGGTGCTAATATTTTGAAAAGCTTCTTTTCCAACTGAGGTAATTAATGTGCAACTACCTTTGATCTTTGGAAGAGCTGGAAGCAGAATCACTTGGCATTCCTCTTTAATCCTAACATCTAAAGAGGAAAAAACACAAAAAGGTGCATTTGTTGATTCTAATTAGAGCTCACTTAAAATTCAAATTGTTAGCCAACCTGCTTTGGACTTGATCCATCTTGAAACTAAGATGCTTTCTTTCCTTTTCTTCAGAATCAGTAACATTTTTAATTGTGAAGATGATCTTGATTAAAGACAAACTGTATCATGTTTTGAGTTGTTTCAATATTTGGTAACAATCATTATTACTGTATGTGGAATGAGTCGCATTAGGATTAGTTTTGCTACCATGTCCCACTAATTTGTATTTCAGTGCTCTAAAAGGATAATTGACTGAAACACACACCCAGTTGTTTCCCTTAGGTGTGTGTAAGTGTGGTCAGGAAATGAATGTGAGATCTTTGCAGAGCTCATAAGTAATAACTCTTTCAGAGATTTAATATTGCCTTAGGAGACTGAGTGACAGGCTGACACTTGACCAATGTTATGTCATGTTCCATGAATATTCATGAACCATCCTCTGCCCTGCATGCAAATGTTACTAGAGCAGGTGGTGGGTTTTGGTAATCTGTAAAAAACTACACATTCATGAACATTGAAGCTTGATAATTAAGAAAGAAAAAAAAATGGCATTTGTTTTTGGATTGAAGAGAATGAGGGTGTTTATTATTCATTATCAACAGAGATGCAAATGGATCCAGTTTTCCTACACTGAGCAGTGGCAAAAGGAGATCAGCCACCTTCACACCTCAGCCTAAGCTTTGCCAGAAAGTCAAGCAGCAGATGTTCAGTCTTTGTCAGTGTGTGTGTGCATGTGTATCTGTTTGTGCATGAAAGACAGTACACATATCTGCTGAATTTAAATGTTTGCTAAGTTCACTTTGAAGATTTAAATCTAGGCTCTTGTACAGAGCATCTTTACGATCACCACTTTATGTTCCTGCCGGGATTCTAAGAATAGCACATTTGTTGAGTCCGCCACTGATAAAGCATAGAACTTGATTTAATGAGTTATCCAGCAGTTGGCCTGGCCTTTTAAATTTCTTTGCCCACCTCCCTGGCTCCTCTTTCTCAACAGATCCAGTCACCCAGCTAACACGACAGGTTTCCCTAAGTCTGTTGTACAGCTGGGCGGACCTGTTGATGTTCTGCCTTGGCGCCACAGCACACCTGATCCAGGGTGCACAGTTGTTTTTCCGGGAGGCATGTTTGTTCTTCGACCTCTCCTGAAGTGAAAACAGTTCTCGTTTGTAAGGGGAAGAATTTGAGCCGTAGGAGGTGGTGACATTGGACCGTGGCTCATTTCCCTTGTGGTGTCCTCACCCGAGAGAGACTCTGTCCATCATACTCATGCTGCCGTAATCAAAGTCAGTGACGTAGGATACCAACTGTCACTGCTGGAGCAAATCCCAGAAATTGGCCATCATCTACCAGCCATATGCCTTGCAAGCTCTGTGACTGCATGACACCAGTATTTAAAAATACCTTTCTGTTAGTGTGTAGGAGGAGGAAAGATAGTGCTTCCCAGCGCCACGGCAATTTTAGCTTGTGAAATCCCATTCATCTTTGGCAAGATATGGAATAATAAGCTAAGTCACAGTAACCACATGATGTCTGTGATTGAATTGCCATATTGTTTTTTGCTTATTTTTTTACATAAATTCTACAACAGCTGGAAGTAAATGTGTTGTAGGTTTTTATTCATATCTATTTTTTCAATAGGTATGAAAAAACAAATATTTTTATGTCTAAAATAGACATTTTTCCATATCTATTGAAATTAATATATATATATATTTTCATATTTATTTTTAAGTGTTCTAAAACTTGGAGAGACTCATATGAACCAGGAATGAAAGAATGTCTAAGTCCAGTGTGATTGAAACCAACCAGTTTCAATGAACTCTACTGATCTAATATCCAGTTAAGATTATACCAGGATCTTGTTGTTGGTGAGAAATAGCATTTTGGTTTTTTTCTATTTTTTCTGAAATGCCCTAGGTAAAAATGAACCAAATTTAAATGGAGGTTTATCCACATTATGTTTGAACCTACATGTGCTGAGAAGAGAAAGTCCACCTGTTCACTCAACAGATTGGGTTTCAACATACAACTTTAAAGTTGAATGTTGAATTATCTTTCCACCTCAAAAAAAAAAGAATGGTTAAAATAAAACCCAAATTATGATCATATCCAATCCCATGATGAGTGCATGTAAATTACTGACCAGCATCACTGATAAATTATCTGTAATTAGCAGTTTATTACAAGAATAATAGAACATTTTTGTTATCTTGTGCATTTTTATTCATCAACCAGTGGTGCAGCTCTCATATGCCATGCATTCCATGTGTGCCACTGCTGCAAATATTCCTCTTTTTCTACACCTTCAGAACACATCTTTCGTATGTCAGACTACATGGCAAGATAGGAAACAGTGTTGCAGCAGCTTGACTGCAGAACTCCAGATGTAGGCTTCCAGGCGTTGCTGGTTGGATGTCCTTAGTTTGGTTCTTATTGCATGTGTCCCTTGGTTCACTGATTTAACATACTGGAACCAGAGTGCATGTGACGTAGGTATCTTTAGGGGGATTCTTAATCATTATAAATCATGCAGTACGTATTTACAGCCTGATTCCACATAGCATGCAATTTAGAGGCTGTAAAGTCAAATTCTATTTTAAACGTTAATGGAAATCATACCGCCAACCTCAAAACCTTTTACATATGTAGTAAATCCCCTCATAATTATTATTATAATACTGGAATCTGTTTGTTCCTTTTTCTGTTGCACCCTATTGTTTTAGGAGGCGGCAATGAAAGCCTTGTGCGGTCCGCTGTCCACACCAAGACAAGGGAATTAACTCTCTGAGTGCCTCTTATCTCGCTGCCTCCATACTCCACCCGTTGCACTCTCATTCTTTCCCAGTAATGAGTATCTACCCAATTTAGTTCCCTTTCTCTCCAAAAGGGAATAAATCCAGCATAGTCCTTTGGATGAAAGAACCTGCAGGTCCCTGGCCTCTCGCTCTGTGACCTTAATTGACAGGAAATTGTATTTGTCGCTCTCCCTCGACGTCAAAACAGGTGTCCAGTAGGATTTGTTCTCTATGCTCAGTACAATAACCTTTGCCTTGTGTGTGTGTCTCCTTTTTTCCTTTCAGCTTCTCCTAAGGGTCCTAAACTCTTCATGACCCCCACTAGGGCAAAGGTTGGGGACACAGTGCGCATCTCTGTACAAGGATTCCAGGTAGGTTTCCAGGGGTTTTACAGAAATGGACGGATTTAGTGTAGGCAAGTGTTTTTGCACATTCACAGAAAAGTCTATTGAGATTTCAGATTTGGGAGTCAATAATCTGAGCATAGACATGGTTTTTCATTCTGATGTTTATGTATGCTCATAAAATATTCACTTTTACAAAATTGGGTTTCAAATTTTAATTTTATCATTTCAGTATTCTTGATTATGAAGACAAACATTGTATTTATATCAAACTGTTTGCATCATCTCTGAAGCCAAACAGAAGTGCCTTAAATCTTTCTGATCCCCTCAGACAGTGAGTCGTGTAATAAATGACAAGCAGTCTGAAAGACTTGGATGAAAAAAAGGGTTTCAGTTATTCCCTTCCATTTTAATAGTCTAATGGGTTTGATACACAGGCGGCGACGTCGCTCCCTCTCCATTCATTCTCTTTAGAACATGCATTATGGGGCGACGGTCGCTCGCCCTTCTCCAGCCAAGCAAATGCCGAAATTTGCACACGCGTAAAAGTGATGATACACACAAAAGTGGAAAAGTGTTCAAGTTTCGTCACCGTCGCTGATGTCGTGTCTTGTGTACTGGATTAACCAAGAATGGAGGAAAACAGTTGCTTTCACTGTCATTCATCGCTCAGCAGATCCACCGGCCAGTGGATTTGCCATGAAGAGCAACACTTTTGAGATCCGTGTGTTCAGGAATGTTTGAGATTCCATAGTTACATGTACTGCTTGCTACATTTCCACAGAGAACGACCGGTGATGCTGCATGTCCTTTCGATTGGTCCAGCTTGGTGTTGCATAAAACACTGATGTGAAATTGTCATCATCATCATCATGTTTATTGCTGGTTTGGTGTGCATTGCCTCCACCAGTTGATGAGGAGTTTGGGTCCGAATGTCAATATTGTTCCAATATGCTTAAAATGATAATTAAAAAAATTATATCACTTTCCACTAAGATTATGTTTAATGGATATACTGTTAATATAATGTGTACCACCATGGCTGTTCATATGGGTAGGAAGAAGAAAAAATAACTAAAAGGTATGCCAATGAAATATCTGCTGTGTGTTACTAATTCAAAATTGAAATATTTGAACCAGGATTTAATCAAATCACCCAAATCATCATTTAATTGAATTGTGAGGTACTTAACAATACCCAGCTCTAATTCCCATTATGTGTGAATAAAAAAAGACAATGATGATGAAATTGTGAACCTCAATTTTCTTTTTTTTGCCATAAACCAAATACTGACATGTCATTAAATTAATTTATTCACTGTGTTTTGTGATTTGCCCTCTATAAAACCTTATGTAATAAACCTAATCTAAAGAGGAAAACAACCTAATATGAGTGACTATGACCTGTTTAATGTGTTTAAGGATCACAAACAAAGCACTAATGAAAGTCTCCATGATATGTTTGTTACTGCTGCATAATCCTAAATTGACTTTGTCCCTCTATCATGGCCTGCTAAATAGAGCTATGCCCCTGGTGAGACCAGCCTGGGGATAGTGATGGTCTGTTTGACAGCAATGTCACACCAAAACCAGGCACCCAAACCCAGTCAGGTGAAGAAAATAGGACTAATCCTTAAATAGAACACACCAATGACCCAGAGCACAAATCTTCCCAGACACTGCTCAGCAATCACAAGTCAGATGTCATGTTTGATTTATATTCCTTTTTTTTATGAGAACAAATTAATATTCTATATTGTTGTTGGTTTAGAGCACTGAGCTATTGGCTGCACATGTTTATACATGTGTTTGTGTTTGCTCAGTGACCTTGGGATTCTTTTAAAGCGTCTCTTTGAGCAGAGTTAAGATTGGTTATAACAAACAGGCTCGGCCATGAAACGAAGCCATTCAGGACCTTCAGCAGCCTGGCATTAACGGATGCAGACTGATCAAGAAGAAAATTTCCCTTATCCTTCACTGGATGTGGGTTTTAGAATTTCACAAGTAGATAGAGCTACGTGCCAAGACTGATAAGTTTGGCTTCTGCCTTTCAGATGAGACAAAAGTCTTCCTTACTTTTTGGTGATGAACCTTGTAAGCTATTTGAAAATAAAATAAAATAAAATGGTTAACTTCATGTCTGAAATTCTGTAATCCCTGGAATAGGCCAGCAGGTTGTGACAATGTTAACATTAACTCAGACTTCAAAAGAGGAAGTGTCAGAGCATTGCCAAGTAGATTGCATGGGTTTAGTCCAAACAACCTGCTAGTATGGATGTGTGAATTAAGTTTCTTTGTAGACATGTGTAGAAGTTTATTTGAAATGCTACATACAACATATATATTTGACTTTGTGACGATTTGAACTTTTGATGTATGCTAATGATGAACACACCAATACAGAATCCACAAATACCTTATGTAAATATATGCTGTGCTGTTGTATTGTGACAGAAAGGTAAATACGCTGATTGTGGGTGTAAATATCTCTGCAATAAGGCTAAAAAAAAAACTGCTCCTGCTAACTTTGTAAAATTGTCAGCTGTAGCAGTTGAGGATCTGCGTAAAGCTATTGTAAAGTTAAGTGTTGATTATTAATGCATGTTGTTAACTTGCCATGGCATTAGGGGGAAATTGGAACCTGTATAATTCATGTGCGCTTTGCCTTTAATCGCTCAAATGAGACCCATGCTGTCTGTCTGAGCTGCCTTGAACTTTCCTTGTCTTCTTTCTTCTCTTTTCCCTTCTTTTCTGTTTCAATCCCCCAATGGGTGTCGGTAGAATGAAGCATTTCCGGAGCCACTCTTCACCTGGACACGGGTGGGAGGCCGCCTACTGGATGGCAGCGCCGAGCGTGAGGGGAGAGAGCTGATTCTGGAGAGAGTGCCGGCAGAGCTCAATGGCTCCATGTATCGCTGCACAGCCCAGAATCCTTTGGGTTCTACAGACACACACACTCGTCTCATAGTTTTTGGTAAGTAAATTTGTGTCTGCAACACAATTCAGCCGTAGTTTGAAGGATTTGCTGCACTAGCGCTTAAATTTTAATTGCAATTGCATTTAACATAATAAAGTATAAACATTTGTTTGATTTGCATCCACAAGAATGATCTACAATTATACAATTATACAGTTAAATTAAACATAAGTTTATAATTTTCCTATTTCATTTTGCTTTGTGTACAGTAATTTTGATAAATACTTAATTAATTTGAGATCCATGTGACCACATTAAGATATAAATCATTGATGCGACTAAGTGTGTGATTAATAAGACATTGTCTTTTGAATTTGATCAAACATACAGACATGTGCTAGGGAGCACTTAGTTAAAATAGCTATCCTCCAAAGGATTTTCTGTCACTAATGACACTAGATCTGTACTTTCTCCAATGCCAAAAAACAACTTTGACATCAAATGCTTGTGACGAAATTCAAAGAACATTTGTTGATGATGGTGCAAAAACACTTTCTTCAACGCCAAGGCTAAGTTTGTGCATTGCTCTTAATTTAGATGTATTTGACGTACCTGTGCTAACATGGGAGCTCTTTCTTCTTGGGTAATGTTTGCTCTGGGTACTCTTGGAGAGCAGGCTTTGCTATTGTGTGCCTTTTCCCACACAGAATTTCAATCAGATATGTTCTGCCATTACTTGCTGTCATGCCAGTGTTACTTTGACACATTGGTGTTATGTTGAAACATGACACACTTCTCCTTAAAAGTCACCCGATTAGTCATGATCACCTTGATTGCGGTTGATTTCAATTGCTGCACTGCGATATAAAAACCAGAGCTGTGAGTGTTAAGGCAGAGGACATTTTGCATTAGCCAGCAATTTTTAAAATATTTTTATAGCCATTTTGAATGTGAAGGACCTTCCATCTTCACTCATAGACAAAATATTCTAAAGTCCATCATCAGTTTAATAATAAAACTTTGCATTTTCTCCTTGAGCTATTACTGTATGTAGCATTGATATATTTCAACACTCCCACGGTATCAGCTGCTCTTGTGTTTCAGATGCAACTGCAGTTCAGTTACAGCACTATCACTTTGAATAGAGCCATCCCAAGCTGTCGCATGATAGAGGGCTTTGAAAGCTCAAAAGAATAAAGCTGTCAAGGTTTAAACATCAACTAGGTAAATATTTATTTTATGGTTTCACAGTTGTTTTGTTATGCTCAATGAAACTGAAATAAAAAAGTACAAAAATCTCATTAAATCTCATTATGTAGATTCACAATTACGAACATCAGGTGCTTATATTTGAGAATTTTGATGATGGCGGCTTACTTAATGCAAAAAAAAGACAAAACATATCTTCAATTTTATGGGCAGTATCTCATAAGACAGGTAAAAACAGATTTAGTATAAAAAAGCTGTCATTGCCATGTTATCACACACATTTAGGAGAAATAATGCTGACTGTTTGTTGATAGTTGTCCAGCTTATAGTCGTTGATATCCTCCATATGGAGAGTGCGCCACAAAACGTTACTGCTAAAGAAACGGGCTGTTCACAACCTGCTGTGTCCAAGCAGTAAAAGGTGAATGAGCAGCAGGGGTAGCAACAGCCTGGAGAGGATTGCAAAACAAGGCATGATCAAGAGGTTGGGGCAGACTGACAAGGTAGGAGCTACTGAATCTGTGCTTCAGCAGCCACTACACACATCCAGAACAAGGGCCATCACTGTCGTAAATCCTTGTCTTATGTCACTCCTAAATAATTTTGGAAGTGTCTGACTTGGACATAAAAGGAAGAGGAAAAAAGAGTGGAAAGTTGCTCTGCGGTTAAAAGTAATCTGTTCACTTGAAAGTAAATGTTGTATTTCATTTGGAAATTATCTCAAGAGGTTGAGAGAGGCGACCCTCCCTAAAAACACCTCAGCTGTGTCACAGCTATGCCCCTCTGCAATGAATTAATAATTCATCCAGATGTAGCCCTACAGTAGATAGAGATACTTCTCAACAAGTTATCATTTCAAAATTAAAATCAATTTTATTGGTTTTATTTAATATTCAAATTTTTTTCAGGGCTTTCATTCATTCTTACTCATAATTATTAAAACATGTAATAAATTATTGTCCTGTATCAAATCTACCTAGTATATGAGGTTTTCTTTTTTTTTTATGAAATTGCTGAAAGAAATTAACTTTTCAATGTTTCAAGACTTGTTGGATAACAGAGTGTATCCATTTCCATTCTCTTACAGTGCAAGACACTTATTTGAACAAAATTTGAAGTATCTTGCAAATTCAGAAATTACTGAGCAAGTCTAATAAGCACACACTTTAAAAGGTAAAGAGCCACTTTAAGGAGGCATTTTGCTAGGAAGAGCACTAAAGTCTATTTAACACCCTGATGCATCATCCAGTGTCATTGGCTACGTGGATAGTATGGCCCATCTGTCTGACTGCTCCTTGTAGATTGCTTCCACTCACGCTTAGGGGAAGTAAATGGTGATTAAGTGACCTTGGCACAATCCCTGAGGTCTTAAAATGAGACATTCCTCTCTCCCCTGGGGTTGAAGCGATGTTTTGGGAATTGGTTTTCTTTGCCAGGTCTTCAAAATATGCAATCAAAAATAAAAAGAATATATTTATTGACAGCTTGATTATTGGCTCCCTACCTGCAAGCTGAATTAACATATTAAGTCTTTCACCACTCTGACAATGGTAGTGGTAATATGGTCTTACATAACTGTAAAATGAGTCAGACAAATATAGCCTGGCAGTGGCAAACAGAAGAAATTTACTGTACTTGGATGAAGAAGCTCACACAGATATGTGTACTTAAGCAAATTTGCTGGGTGTGGTAAGCACATGGGTGTACACTGAGAGTGGACACATTAATTTTGTGTTTGTGTAGCTCCAGTGAGACCAGAGCCGTTTCGCGTTGTGCTTTACATGTACCTTCCATCTACTTATATGCAAAGTTAAACATCTAAAAATAGCTCGCAGAAGGGAATTAAAGAGTGGTTACTAACACTCTGCAAACCCTCCCGCTGCCTCCTTTGCAATTACTTTATCCCTGTGAGAACATTGAGAATACATTGTCAGAGTGTTTTGTGCAGGTTAGACGTTGATGCAGTCTATTAAATGTAGAGGCTCCAAATCTCTTACCCATACCTGCTGGCCCTTAGCTGCTGTTCGCTGCTCTTACTGCTTCTTGAAAAGTGTTCTGGTTGTTCTGTTGCAGTGCTTTGTGTTCCCAGGTCCATTAACTGGCTCCGGTCTTTCTTATCGGGGATGTGCCATTTAGTGTGCACTTCGATAACTTTGGAATTCAGCTCCATTGGAGAAATGCAAGCTTTGTCAGAGAATGCATTTTTATTCTCATTCTTTCTGTCTTAGTTACATGTTTTGGTTTTTTTTTTTCGAATAATAATTTCATTCTTTTCACTAAAGTACTCATCATCTCTATAGCAACTGCAGCATTTCATTGTCTCGTCTTTTTCCCCCCCAACAGAAAATCCGAGCATGATGAAAAACACGCAGAATCCGAACAGTAAGTACTTCAGCTCTTAGGATGACAAACATGAATATATGGTGTTGATGTGTGGAGTACAGCATAGCATTAGTACAATGTATGAAATGATTCGCCCTGTGTAAAGTCTTTGTGAGCAGTTCAGACAGAATTAAGCTATGACGGTGTTCACAAGTGGCTAAAAAATACCACTTCAGTGACTAGCCTTGCACATCACTGTTGAAAAAGTGCAAGATTATCGGTGTTTCATATGTGCAGCGGGGGGCTCGTCTCTGGCTTCTCAGATTATCATATGTAAAGTGAAGGATTCTGGGGAGAAGCCACAGCGATGTGACAACAGCCTCTCCATCCCTCTAATTTTGCTGTCTTTCCCTCCGCCTCACACTGCAATCTTTCTGTCTTTCCTTTTCCACTCTAAAATGTGCTCACTTTTGTTCTCCCAGTTTCATTCTACAATATATCTAGCTGCTTCAACCATTTCTTTTGGTTCATTCACTATTGTCAACATCTCACTTTTTTTCTCTTATTCTTAATTCCCTTCCATCAGTGTTTTTTTTCTGATTCTCCTCTTAGCTCAGAGTCTCTGATTTGATGCAGATTTTCTCTCACTCAGACCTTAAGAGGAGTGTAGATCATGCTTTAGTGTGAAAAACATTCAGCTTTGGCAAAGTAACCAGAGTTTTGAGTCTTAACAGGTGGGCCTCTGAAGCATGAAGTGGTTCACAACTCGCCAAGACGGAAATTAGAGTGCGACCCTATAGAGATAGCAATCAGAGCTGTGATACAGTAGTAAGAAAAACTGAGTAAACTTTAACAAAAGACTCTTTAATGGCTCATCTAGATTAGTAAAGCTCATTTCCACCCACATCTCAGCTACACTGTAAAACCCACTCAAGGCAAGATTTTTGTCTTCAGTCAGAAAGCATGTAATCTACATTCATTTATTTGTGAAATGACACTTGTTAAGCAGTTATAGGTTCTAGGCTCCCTCAGCCGCTATGAAAGCAGGGTATCCAGGTACACATGCATGTTTTCAAAAAGTGTTGCAAGGCTAATTAGATACTGAAATGAGCTTTTTTCATCATGACAAATGTGAAACGCTGAAATGAATCACAATGGGTCTATTTTACAAGTCAGCTCTGTGGCTAGCAGGTCACACTCAGTTTCACTGCAAGGAGCTGGCTCACACAATGGTAATCTTGCCCAAAAAGATAATCCAGCCAAATTTCATCAGAATATTAAGTGTGCCATGGATTGTGAACCACTGTAGCCTGTATGAATATCAACATTTTTAATTCCTTTTTGAGGGAAACGGCAATTTGCCTGTAGTGTCACTAACAAAAAATTTGGCAAATTTAAGCTATACAACTGTATCACTGTAATATTGTTTTAAAAAAAATACAGTTAGATTGAGTTACACCACTCTAACCTTGATTTTCTGGAAATATGGTAAAATATGCAAAATTATCATTTGGATGTAATTACACACTTCTCTTGTATCACATGTCAGTCTAGGACAAGAGGGACTGTGTTATTAATATACTGCAGACATGTTAGCAAGTATATGTATAACTTTCAACCTAATTAAACAGTTATAAAATTTAGTAAAATCATGAGCAAATAGAAAACAAGGATGTGATTTTTTTTTTTTATAATAGAATTGCTGAGCTTTGGTTTCACTACTTGATGTACAGCGGCGTACAACCACCTCAACTCCTGCTCCTGAATCAATTCTTCATATTTATGAGAAACCTATTAGTACAAAGAAGGTCATGGACCTTCATTTATGAATCCACATGAAAATACAGTTGCTAATTAATGTTAAATATGTTTTATTTTGTTAAACAGAATGTGTTCAGTAAAATTCATGACTTCTAGCAATTTACAAGCAACAAAGCATTAATAAAATATTTAGCATTTTTTTTGTTTATTTTTTTATTCTGTTTTTATGTAATGAGCTGCTAATGGACTGAAAAATTAATTTTATGTTATAATTATTTCAGTATAAGCTCCAGTGCATGCATGTAATGCCCAACTTTGCAGCATAAAAAGCATCCCAGGCAGACAGTAATCAGAGTTGTATTTGGACAGTTTATTAAAATAAGGGCTTTTTACTCAACCTCTAACTTAAATTTCAGAAACATTACCTTGTTTATTTACTTTTTTCTTCTGAGCTTCCCACACCAACTCTGTTGCTCCAAGTTAATCTTCTTTTTGCTCTTTCTCTGCAAGCCATATCTGTGACATGCAAATTTGAGAATGCAAATGCCATGGAAACCACGGGAACAGGTGTGTCAGAGCAAGGACAGAATTAGGTCAGAATGGGCAGACACAGGTGTCTTGCATGCAAGTCAAATTGATGTACAACATGACGCCAAGAGGTTACAGTACACAAGCCTGAGCATTAAGGCTGAAAGTCCAAATCCTTGTCAGCTTGATGGGAAGAACCACCAACAATGAGTTGGTGAAGGTTACAGAAAACATTTACCAGCTGTTTGTATTGCAGGCTGCGTTTGTTAATCTTTGTCAGTATTTCTCCCTGTGATGCAGCTTATCACACTGCATTATTTGGCAACGAACTGCACTTATCAGATGAGGGAAACTGAAAACCTGTTCTCTGTCAAATATTACTGTATCAGCCCTGTCTAGCTGGAGTGCCAAATGTGTGAGGTTGTCAGGCCCGAGACAGACGTGTAAATGTAAAAAACCTAATTTTTTAACAAACTCTCAGGAGAGAAACGTTGCTTTTACTCAGTCAAAAAAGAAGCCACATCGCAAGCAGGAGGCTGTCATCATGTGATCTGCATTTAGAGCAGTGGTATGCAAAATTCAAATTCATATCCCGTTTTGGAACACTTTAGGAATAGGAAACAGAGTGCCGGGGTTACTAGTGTACAGGTCCTTGCCACGGTTAGAGATAATAAGCTTCCTCTGGATTGTTTTTATTTAGCATAGAGAAAGGAAAATATTGCTTTTAGCATTTTAGGTCATGCACATAAAGCAATCGGTCAACATCTTCCAGCAGACATCCGTCCCACTGGTCTGAGAAAAATCAATTTGGCAGAAATGCTGAAAGATCTGAGCCAAACATATGAGGAAAAACAAATGGCTGGGTGACTTCCCCCCATGGCTGTAGTCTGGAAGGGCACCTCAGATGATGATCCCATGCTTGAATGAGCCCATTACCTAATGAGAGAGTGTAGTCGTTACAGCGATCCAGTTGTTATTGAATGTTTCATGACTTGAATAAAAAAAAGAGTGCACTCTGATGCTGGAACTTTGATTTTTTTTCTTTTTTTTTTGCTTAAATCATAATTACAAAGATAATCCAACTTTTTATGTCTAAACTTAAAAGAAAAAAATATTTCAACACATTGCTCAGACATACTAATCCGTATTCACTAACAGGTCTAACATACAGTATGGAGCGAAGCCACGCCTTTACGTCACCGGCTCTTCAGTGTGCATGTGAATGTTCTTTAGCCGCAGACTTTCACTATCTGAATAAACAGTTTATGTCAACAAAGACACACCTGTAGTCAGCAATAATCTTTTTCCTGCAGTAACTTTAATTTCAAAGCAGGATATCCTGGAGGGAATAAGAAAGGTCTTTACCAATCATACAGATTTAAATCAACAAAACAAAATAAAATCTGGGTAAAAAATATCACCCATTCCACACAGCAAGATATGACGTGAAGTAAATTGCAAAAGCATTTAGTTTGATGCTGTGACAATTGTTATATGGAGCAATATTAACACTTCAGAAGACATTTTCTATGTGAGAGTTCTTTGCGCGCAAAAGTGATTGTATTGCCGCCTCTTACAGAAAATGACAATCGTAAATTTTGTAAATGGATGCAATCAAAACTATTCATCAGCTTTATTCTCCAGATATACTCCTAGCAAGGTACATGAAATAAAAATAAATCATGGCAGTTTGTTGACTGGTGTCTCTATGTTTTATGGAACAGAATTGTGTACAAAACAGTTCTTAATCACAACAAGTAAAATAGTTCTTCTAATTTCTGTGTATTATGGATATCATGATATTATGTAACATCATTCTATGCAATTTGATATTTGGTTTAGAGTAAAGAATAAGTAATCCACACTAATGCAACTTGACCTCATTTAGATTTTATTAGGTAATTTTCATGCTAGTAATTTTCTACATTTGAATTACTTATTTGTATCATTTTTTATATATAAACAAACCTTACAACATGTTTCAGTATAATCAATTACTGATTAAGAGGGTTTTTTGTAGATATGTTAAGTCTTAAATCCCATACCATTAGAAGACTGTTGTCAAATTAACTGTCTGTTTTCTATGATTTCAATTTTAAGAGACATGTTTACATCCCTGGGACATAAAGATATGTTAACAGTTGTATTGCCTTTTTTCGTTTTCACAAAAGACCATTGTTAAGATGCAGCGTTACTGTTCTCAAGGTACATAGATGGAGACTGAAGGCTGTATCGATTTGCCTGATAAAATAATAATTATTGCACCAGGGTCAGTTTTAAGCAGTTTGGACACCTGAAAAAAGGAGCCTCCACCATCATAACATTAGATTTATCACTGATGTTGCTTGGCAGAGAAAACGGGGGCAAAACCTACTATAGTGTCTTGTAATTTAATATTCACCAATATATCTCTGGATCTCATACATATAAACATTTTCAGTTTGAGATTGTTTGTTTTTAGTTACTAAACTATGCCAAAAATTGGGTGTCTTGTTAGACTGTTAACCTTTCACTATTGCTTTTTCTTCAAACCCACAAACCTTAAGAACTTCACATTAGCTAACTTAAGAAAAAATCTTAACCTTTTGGTCCTCAGTGTGTCACAGGCTCTCTTTTCCCAGGCAGGGAAGCCTCTCACTGCCTAATACTTCTTGGGTTTTCTGTAAACTGTGGTTTCTACAGTAGATTTCAGACTTTTGTGATGAAAATCACAATGATGTTTAATAATTTTACATTTTTGGACAATTTTATGCAAGGCCCACATTTAAAATCACGGTGCAAGTAGGGGTTGCTAAAGCTGTTTGCGTGTGAATGTGTGATTGGTTCATTTCTTTTCTGTGAACCATAGCTCAGGTTCGTAGAAAATAACTTTTTTTTTTTTTTTTATTTAACCACAAACTGTTTTGTACCAACTGATGAGGTCACAAGCCAAAGCATACTTGTCCACTACTAAAGTTGTTTTTTTAAGTATTTAGTTTTCATTTATATCTGGAGCTCAGATTAAAATTACAGTGTTTTCTAAGATCTAAACTACATTTTCTATAAAAAATTGTATCATTAAACAACGGGGCTGAAAAGTGTTGATAGGGGGGAAAAAAGAGGAAATGCAAATACTGTAAGTGTGTCAGCAGTATAAGGATATGATATGCTGTCATTTTAACATGAAAAGTATAGACATCATTTTTTAAAATGGCTTGAATGTGCTGCTCTTTGCTGCTGCTGCTGCATACTCCACTGCAGTCGATTAATGGACATGCACTTAATAAAGTGCTGAGCCACTCTGGCTTCTGATAATTATTAAGAGGAATGTGGCAGATCATATTATTATAGACAAAAAATTAATAATTCAAGAACTGCTTTTCAGAGTTTAGCTAAATAGTCAAGGGGAAAATTATAGAAGCTCCTACAAAAAAATTAAAAAAAAACTATAGAGTTAAGTTACATTCTCTTAATTAATGTTGTTGCATTTGAATGTCATGAACATGAGCTGTGAGCTGTTATAAACCAAGGGAAAATCAATGTCTGATTTATCTTTGTTTTTTTCGTCTTTCTGTTTTTGCCTTGTTTGCAGATGAAGCCGCTCGCACAGAAAAGCGTGGACTGACGTGGCTGGCACTTGTTCTCACAGTTACAGTGGGACTGACGTGAAACTGCTTCTTCAAAACACTCTCCCTCACAAATATAGACACACATTTTACCCATACAAAACACAACATCTGAATATGCACACAAAAAAAAACATACATACAGTTCAAAGACCTTCCACACTCCTGCAAGCCAACTCCAGTCATCAACAGACCCTCTTGTCATCTGTCAAACAAGAATCAGTGCCACCACGGGATGGTACTTTGTTTTATAACAAAATTATATTCAAGATAATATAAAAAGAACAACGTGATGAACTTCACAGTTACCACCTCCTATATAGTTCCATTCTATTACTTTTTTGTTCCTTGTCCTAAGTCTGCCTGTTGATTAAAAAAAATCAGATGATTTTAAACAGAAGAAAAAAAAGCATTTGGATTTTATTTTCATGAGTCACAATATTATTGGTGTTTTGTGAAATGTGGACAAATGGAACTGGCTTTGACTGCACCATCCTATCAACCACTCCCATCTGTTACATGTCCTGGAATGGACCAGATTAGCAACAAGCTGAAAAATGATGGGAGAGCAGACCTCCAGATGCTCTGAGGGAACTTTCATTTATATAT
>CAEGAF010138027.1:0-20507 GCA_903067075.1 Micropoecilia bifurca
TTAAACTCCTCCACTTGAGGCAGGACGACCCCCCTGACCCGGAGAAGGCACTCTACCCTTTTCCGGCTCAAGACCATTTTTGTCTTTAGTCTTCCATTTTTGATAACAGGAATAATAGTTTAGAAAACAAGTGGCAAAATCATCCTAATTTAAATATAAAACTTACATACTTTCAAATATTGCACATTTAAGGATGGTGTTACAAGTGTTTCCAAGACTCTCTGTAAGTAAGTGGGTAACTTTGTCTCAATGGTGTTATTTTGTGGAATTTATTCATGTCCCACTGGCAGTGTGACTAGCTGGAATATTTTTTATCAAAATGTCAGTGTAACCCACAGGTTATTATTACATAAGCCCATTTGCCGTTCCCATTGCATGTGCAGTTTTATGAATATACAATCTGGGCGACAGGGGTGAGCCAAACATCAGCAGATTTCTAGGCCAGACGTGTGTGTGTGTGAAACGTGAAAAATGCAGTTTTCCATGTTTGGTAGGGGATATGACAGTTGCTACTGTGGTGGTAGTGTACCTGCAGACCGAACACTGCCTCTGAGGCTGCAGGGCGGTGAACATGACGATAACGGAGTAGTTCCTGGGCGGTGCCTTGACGAAACGACGGAACTTGTCTCCGTTCATACGGATGACTGAGCGACGAGAAGACCACTCCATCATCTGCTCAACCTTCTCCGACAGCAGGTTCTAAACACAGAAGAGAAAAGACCATACTTTTAGTTCAGATTCTCAGAAAATGACCAGCTGGATATGTACCGAGTGTGTCAGAGTAAAGTTCAGCTCACGAGATAAGATGAATGGGCTTTTAAATACAATACATTGAAAACACTTATTCCAATGTCAGTTTGATGGCCACCACAGCTACAATTCACAAAGGGAGTGGTGCAGATAATTATATGATAGAAAAAAATTTCATAATCACCACAATATTCAACGATCATACCTCAATATTATATGTTCCTCTCATCGTGAAACCAAAGGTCTGAAACAGTGGTCTCAAACTCCAGTCCTCAAGAAACGGTGTCCTGCAACTTTTAGATGTTTCTCTGCTTCAGCACACCTGGCCCCAATATTAGCTCTGTGGAGCTTGACTGCATGCTAGTGAGGGAGTTTAGCCATTTAATTCAACTGTGTAGAACAAGGGACGCATCTAAAAGTGCAAGACGTTGGTCATTGAGGAACGCCATTTGAAACCACTGGTTTCAGTCAAGTTCATTTGTATAGCACACTTAGCAACTGTGGATCAGTGGGTAGAGTAGTTATCTTGCAATTGGAAAGCTGTAGGTTCAATTGCAGCTTCCTCCAGTCACATGTCGGATATGGCCCTGGGCAAGGAACGCCACCCAAAGTGGTCTAACATTGGGATAGAAATGTGTGGGAATGAGTGAATATGGTTCTAGTATAAAGAGCTGTTGAGCAGTTAAAATGACTGCAAAAACAATTTACAAGTTCAGCCGGTTTATCATCAAGAAAAATCTTCATTATCAATGACTAGAGTTTAAATGTTCCATTTATTTTAGCTACAATGTAACTAAACAGATTTTTATCCTTGTTTTTAAGGAACTCAGTGTTTTGGCAGCTTTGCAGTTTTCTGGAAGTTCATTCCAGATTAGAGGAGTAGAGAAGCTGAATGTTACTTCTCCATGTTTGGTTCAGAACAGAACCAGAATACCTAAGATGTCTGAAAGAATATACAACAACAGATCATTAATGTGTTTTGGTGCACAGCAGTTCAAGGTATTTCTGAAGTAACTGAATTATTTCATAGTCTATTGTTTGAGCTGCAGGGAGTAGTGGAAGGACTTTAGAGCTAGAGTGATGTGTAGTTTTGTAAAACTCTAGTAATACCACAGATTACACAATATTAAAGTTTTTAACTTCTGGCATAGAGGAGAAAGTACTCTGTGGTGATAGTATTTATGTTGCACTCCCAACAGACCGCAACATCAAGAAGAAACACGAGAGGCTTGAGAAATACTAAGGGCTACTGAATAAAAAAACGCCATCTGGCTGGGAAAAGAGCTCGACATCAGAGCTGCAGCGCAACTCTGCGGATAAACAACTTACAGCAAACATGTACACAAAGCCTCATGCTACAGATTTGGGAGATGAAATACTTTTGGAGAGTTGGATTTATGTAATTTTGCTTGGGTTCAGTGTCCTCATACTGTTTACATCTGTAAGCCTTTATGATGCAGCCAGTGTTGGTTCTTGAGGAGCCAGTTCAGATACTTGCCAACGTGATCTTCCCCACGCTGCCGCCGCTGCAGCAGCTCTGGGCTAAAGAGTGATGAAATAGTCAGACTGGAGATGAAATGCTTGTTTTTCCAACCTCTGCTGATCAAACTGTACCTCGAGAACCTCTGGAAACGAGAGGCGCGTGTTTGGTTTCACGCACAATGCAATCGATGGTTTTGAATGACAATGAGCTGCATGTCTGAGCTCATGCATTCCTAATTAAAGACTTCCTATCTTATAAATGTTTGGTTACTGTGACATGTGAGTGTGAAGACTTGCATAACAAGCTTCACTGCTCCCTTCATCAGCTGTTATCAGCTAGCACACCGATAAAAGTCTGAATCTGTAATCGGCTAATAGGGAGAAAAATATGAACCCTTTTTGGAAGTTAGTTCCATCACATAAAACATAAGCACCCCAACTTCTGTCCATTCCTGTTTTTTTTTTGTTTTTTGCACAGAGGGTTTTAAGTATCGGTTCAAGCAGACAGTAGTTAAATAATTCAGCAGCGCGCCTCCATTCGACTGCTAATCGAACACTCCTACTTTCACACAGATCAACAGCAGGCCTTAGAGTTGCAGAAGTGAAGCGTACACTGAATCTCTCCAGTAAACTGCCTGGAGACAAGATCAACAAAGACCAACTAAAAAAGCTGGAGGAAGTTAAGGAAGAAAGTGAGGCAGAAAATAGAAGAGAAAACAAGCATAATGTGCTTTTGGGGGGTATTTTAGATAGCATGATAGTCATCTCTAAAAGAGGAGAGGGGATTCACAAAGGATCAGCAACTACATAGAGCCCATGTCCACTGTCGTTTTTTTTTTTTTTTTTTTTGCTTCTTTGCCTTTAATTTCTCTGCCTTGTTTTTGCCTTCATGCCTTCTGCCCTAAAGGGAGAGCTGCCAGCTCTGAACTACAGTCTGTAATGATGGCCTGTCTCACTTGTGTTTCTCAAACACTTTCTCACAAAGAGGAAATGAGTAAAAAGAAAATAAAGAACCAAATTATGTTAAATTTTGCGCACCGTAAATAAAACGTACCCATATTTCTGAAATATGAGCTTAAAAGGAAAAAGTCGGTGGAGGGGAAAGGTTTATACTCATGTGCTATGAAGATTAAAGTGGATGCCTGTATAAATTTTATATTCATAGACAGAAAACAAACTTGGGAGCTGATTAGTATTAAACAGTTTGCCGAAGGGAGAACACCACCTCAGAGCGCATCAAAAACATCAAATCTTAAGTATTTTTTCTCTAGTTTCTAATGGTAATATTTTATTATACTTGAAATAAGACAAAACTAACTTGCGAGTGTCGTTTCAGCAAAACATAGCTTGTTTTGAAGTAAATAAGTTCTCAATATTGATCAAAAAGTACTACTTCCATTGATACATTTATTTATTTATAGCAAAACAATTTCCTCATGTTACAAGTGAAATAATCTGCCAATAGAGCTAGTAGTTTTTCATTAATACAGGAATTATTTACTTAAACTTGGAGCATATTGCTGACGAGCTACTTTTTAAATTAGTTCCATCTTAATTCAAGTGTACAAATATTTTTGTACTAGAAACAAAAAAAATACTTGGTAAAATTTTGCGTTTGAAGTCAGACTGTTGCTGTTACCATATTTTACATCATTAGTCCATAATGTCGCATGATGTTGGTTCACTACATTATGGCTGTTGCCAATTAACTCTGAAAAAATTGCCTCAGGTTTTTTCCACCAAAGAGCCTATGCATTCACTTTTCAATGACTGATATGCCAGCAACAAACTCTTCAACAACAGAATATGGCTGTAATGCAGATACTAGACATACAAGAATTAGTAAATGATTCTTTTGAAAATGAAAAAACCGTCTAAGTAAAATGAAGCTCTATGTGTGGAGAGCTTCATTTTACACAGTTTCACAGTACAATTTGCCTGTGAACCATTTCAAAGAAACTTAAATCAACTGACTTGACATGAGCTGCTTATTTACCTTCTGGGTCTAATAAATACAAATGTTTGGGATGCTGAAAAGTTATCTTAGAGATCTCCGTAGCTTGGTCGTATAACGAGTTACAAAAAAATGCATCTGGACTCCCACATGGGAGGACTCGACCTTGCGAAATTAAGTGAAAAATATTTAGCTAATGAACTTCGGTGTACTTGTAAATTCTGAAGAGAAGTAAACAGCCACAGCCATTAATGTGCTTGTGCACCCCAAACAGCTGGAGGAGATTAGCTGTGTCCTTCAGGTCCCGATACCGTAGCGTCAGCGCCACGTGATACAAGTTCAACTCAACATATGCTTACTCGTGTCTGCGTCAGACCTTGGGCAGTCACAAATTACTAACTTAGTTCATTAACTGGAGAGGAAAAGAAGGTAGAAACATTTAAATTAAAGTTACTCGCTTGGTTCTTTTAGGAAACTATATAGCTGACGATGTGTGTCTATGTAAATTAATACATTTGTGTGGCCAATGTTATCATTTAAAAGAGAATCTCCCACTGAATTATCCTGGTCCCTTTTCTTAGGCCACTTCAAATTAAATAAACCAGGCTTATTTATAAAAACTTACAAAGTATTTCCAACAAAATGAAGCCAGTCCTGTGCAGAGTTTTTGAGAAATACCTCGAGATAAACAGACTCCTTTGCACCACCACGACTGCTATTTGCCTTTTCCAAGCCTCAAATGTATGAGCTACATACGCACTGACAGTCTAAAACCATTAAAAAACATTTATTTTCTACCCCGCTGAGCACAAAGGGCATTAAAATGAATCACGTCTTATGCCGGTGTGTGTTTGGTGTGTTTTTACATCTGTGTGTGAGCGACGCTGAGAGAGGAAGATGCGCAAATGCTCTGCAGATACCCTGCATTATCTCTCCGATTCTCTGTTAGCCACTCTAAGTATGTCATAACCTCTCCTTACATCACATACACACACACACAAACGTACACACACACATACATTGTAGGTACATCGCCAGGAGGCAAAAAGCATAAATAGCACTTAACCATGGTTGCAATTTCTTGACAATTCCCCTATTTG
Organism: Micropoecilia bifurca; assembly: GCA_903067075.1. NCBI lineage: Eukaryota > Metazoa > Chordata > Actinopteri > Cyprinodontiformes > Poeciliidae > Micropoecilia > Micropoecilia bifurca. Next base: position 5,287 of record CAEGAF010138027.1, read on the forward strand.
TTGTTCTTACCTGTGGTCATTTCTTATAAAAATCAATATTACCAAGTCATTTTCTAGCCATCCTTTAGAAACATTGTTCATATTTTGATAAATGTTAAGAGAACATACAGTGCTAAACACCAACATTTATGTCGAAAACACAAAAACATGGTTTAGATAATACATTTAACAAAACTGTACAAAAAACAACCAACACACACTGTGAGATGTGTGAGATGCAGAGTATTTCAAGCAACAATAGTAAGACTATGTTCAATCAAGTCTACAAGAAGTTGGGGGAAAAAAACGATACAAGACCAAAAGAAAAAAAGATGGAACAGACACAAGCAGAGTGAGAAGAGTAAATTGGGAAGAAAGAAAAATCACAGCCAGGAGGAGGATGACACATTAAGTGTAAGGCAACTGATTTTTGCACTGATGAGTACACAGCAGGGGGTTATGGAGGGCATGACAGAGGACAGCCATTTCATCAGCCATTTTGTTACACAATCATAAAGTCACTGTGCCGGCCATAAACATGGTTTTTGCCCCGCTGTTGCTCTTTGATTCTCAAAAGCTGGAAACAGAAACATTAACAATAACGTATAACGATTTATTGTAGTAACATGTAAAGATTAGTGAATACACTTTGTTTTTCCGTGTGAAAAGGCAGAATCAAGTCAAACTAAGAAGCACAGAGATCGTGCAAATTTGAGCCAGAAAAAGCAGCGGACGTGTCAGAGTGGCAACAATAAGGAGAAAACTGGAAGACAAAGGATTCTGCATTTGATTGCTGGAAACATCATTATGGTTAGGAGGTCAAAGAAACGCTGTGGATCGACCCGATGCTTTATGGACAGCAGTAGATAAACTGAGATGTGGTGTTAACACTTTCAGGAAGCCGAGGCTCTTACTGGGTGTAAGCTGGAATGAATTGAGAAGATGCACGGCATGATGGGAAATATCAAGCAGCAACTTTATATGAAATCTCCATGCTGCGATGTGACTTTCTGCACAGTTTGCGTGTTTTCTCTGTGCAACTGTTCCTACAGATTCAACAAAATCAATCAAAAGCGCTACAAAAGTACTACTACAAACTGTAACGGCTATATGGAGCAAAACTGCAGCAGGTGAAAACTGTTGCATTTAATTAGGGCCAATATGATTAATCAGATTAATCGTGATGAATTGATTGAGATAATTGTCAACTAATTTATTAAATCAACTAAATAAATTTTAAAAACTAAATATGTTCTACCTAAAATTCCCTAAGTGGCAGAGTTTTAGCTTCACTTGGTTACAATTTTGAGAAAAAAATAAACTAAAATACAGGGTTTTCCCCAGAAAACTTGCAAAGTCGGGGCGTTGAGGCAGTCCACTGGAGGTCCACAGTGTTTTTGTATTAAAAGATGTTAAGTTGAGAGAAAATGCAAAGGTATTTCTGTGTAATTATATGTTATGGGAAAAGATCTCCAGTGAAATGCTATTTAAACCCACAACTAGTCTAAAAACAACAAATTTGAACTTCTGTTTAATCCAAATTATGTCAGCGGCTCCATCAGGTCTTCAGGGGCCCCATAAACACTAATCTTTTAAAACAGACCATCCATCCATTTTCTTTGCACCCTTTATCCCTTGATGGGGTCGGGAGGGTTGCTGGTGCCTATCTCTAGCTGGCGTTCCGGGCGAGAGGCGGGGTATGCCCTGGACAGGTCGCCAGTCTGTCGCAGGGCAACACAGAGACATACAGGACAACCATGCACACCTAGGGACAATTTGGAGAGACCAATTAACCTAACAGTCATGTTTTTGGACTGTGGGAGGAAACCGGGGTACCCGGAGAGGGCCCACGCATGCACAGGGGGAACGTGCAGGCTCCATCCAGGGGGGCCGGGGCCGGGAATCGAACCCAGAGCCTTCTTGTTGCAAGGCAACCGCTCTACCAACTGCGCCACTGTGCAGCCCCCTAAAACAGACCACAGATACATAAATGTAACATTTGTTTATTGAGATTTTCAATGCTGTTAAATTTTATTCAATTGTTTAGGCATACATAAATTAAAAGATTATAAATTGTTTAACATTTAAATCCAAGATATCAAGGAGTTGGCAAGTTTACTTTGTAAAACTAAAAAGAACAATATTCATAGTTCGATTGTTTTGTTACCATAGCAACAATCTGGTGCTGGGAGTTTAATCTTTGAATTTACAAATACCTGTTTAGGCTGGCCAATTAAAATACTCCTTTCTCCCATATTTAACTAAATCTAACACAGAAGCTGTTAAAGGTGCTGATGATTGTAGCAGCTAAAGGGGCCCCCAAGTTAAAGTCTGCACAAGGCCTCATGCAGCCTTGGACCGGCCCTGCATGATGAGTTAAATCCCCTGCACTGCGCAACAAACGGGAGATTTGGCATTAGTAGTTGTTCCATTTTGTGTCTATTGAGTTTTTAATCATCACAGAAACTATTCTGGTTGGTCGAGTTTATGGGATGAGTTCCTTAGATCTCCATGTGGCCGCGCACATTAAAATGGTTTGATGCATTGTGTAACCGGAAAGATAATAATATAATTATATAAAATCAGTGTGATGCGTGACTCCGGGGAGAGCATTAAAGCTCGTCACCGGGCTGAACCTGCATGACGAGGTTAGGGCTGCTCTTTATCCACAAACGCTCCGGCCAACCAGGACCAGAGACATAAACTTTACAGAGAAGACAGACACAGAGCCACACGCTGGGAAGCACATTGAGATGTAAACACCGCATATAATTGTTCTTCACAAAGATAAATAATTCTCACCACTCCACAACGCGCCTAACCCTAACCCTGAATTTGCTACAAGTTATTCCTGTAGTTCACATAGAGCTGCGCAATCAGAGCTAATATGGCGGGTTTTAAACTCTTACCTAGAGTTCTCCAATGGATCACAATTCCTCACAGTAGGTTTATATGAATATCCATACAGGTCGATCTGTGTCCAGTTTGAGTGAAAGGAGGCGGCAGCGCGATCCTGATGAGGTAAAGCAACAGCGGCAGCGTGCAAGGCAAAGCGCAGAGGCGCCAGCTGTGATAGGTCCGCACGCTGTTGGGTTTAAATGAATAAACTATAAACCTATCTATTATAAACCTATTCTTAAGGATAAATCTGCTCTGCTAGTGAAATGCTAAGAGCAAAGGAAACGCTTGCAGCCCGGCTTTTTATTTTTTGAGGCTAGTAAAGCATGGCGGGCCGCCAGGCTTACAATACGCTGGGGGAAACCGGGAACAGTGGGGGAAAAAAAGTCAATTCTGTTACGTACCATCCTTAAAATGACGTCAGGACTTTCCATATTGTGTTAAACCATAAACATGTACATGCATACATTCACACACCCACGCGAATACGCATGCACACATACACACACAAGCTCAAAAGGGCACAACAAATAAAAACACCAAAAAAGTTGCATTATTCAATTGAATGACATTTTTATGACTTCTTACAATTTTCTTAGTCACCTTGAGGGGAAACAGGTGACTGAGAAAAATATGAAGTGTAGGTAGATGCATATGGTAAAAAAAATCAAGGTTATGAGATAGAGGAAGCAATAAGATGAGGAACTCAGGAACAAGTTAAAAGAAAAACAAATACAGATAAAAATAGAAAATATATATAAAAAAAAACAAAAAAAAGAGAAAAGGGAATAAAACAGTTCAGTCATAATCACAAAAGGTTTTTTCCCCACACATTATCTGTGTACTTTTTTCCCCCCCCATCTTCCTCCTATGGGTCCAGTAGTAATTTCAAGTTTTCTCAACTGTTTCAGATAGAAAAAGAAGAAACAATGTTCGGGTTGTTTATCTCAAACAGGGAAGAAAATTGGAGGCCTGTGAATGCAAAAGAAAAGCATGCAGTGACTAGTGAATGCTTTATGGTGGGGATAATCGACAAATAATCACACTTTGATTCATTTTATTTGGCTTGAAATGGCCGTCCTGATTAAATATCAAATTCTGATTAAACCAAAATAACCTTAAGTGACCCCCTGCTGGTATGTAATATTTATTAGTCCCATCATGTTTATATACAACAATCCTTTCTTGGTAATGCAGAATTAATTAATTGGTTACATTTGCTTTGCTGTGTTTCTATGTTTTGTATATTCACACTCTGTTGGTGACATAGATCCACACATTTAGAAAAAAAGTAGTAAAGAAAAAGTCAATTTAGAGAAACATAAACAGGGCCATGTGACATTTAAACACACACTGTGTGTGTGTGTGTGTGTGTGTGTGTGTGTGTGTGTGTGTGTGTGTGTGTGTGTGAGTCCACTGCGAGTCAGTGGTAGTGTATTATTTCCCTCTCACACCTGCAGTCAATCAAACCAACAAGGTATCGTGTTGCGAAGTCTGCATTTGTCAGCTCATAATCTGCGATTCCCAGAAATATCAAGAGTTGTCACTTAAGGGACTGTGGGAGCGGATTTGTCAGCTTACCTGCCAAATAACAATTATTGGAAATAAATGCTTTTTTTCCCCTCCACTTTTGTCTGAGCGTCTTTCCATCAGTCTTTCTCCAGTGATATTTTTTTCTTTTCATATATTTTGCCCATTAGTGCGAGCAGTCATCTCTCTCTGTGATTCTTTGCAGACTATCTGAAATTTGTCTTGCTTACAGATAACTGCTTTACTCTAAAGCTCCCAGGAAAAGAACCTGACATTTGAAATCTTCTGTCATTCCCTCTCCTCAAGGCACCTGACCAAGTTTTATTTTATTTTTTTTTTTGCTTGTCGTAATAGGGAGTCTGTCGTCATTCTAACTTGTGAATTTATTTTTCTGAAATGACTTTGCGTGGGTGGGTTCATCATCGCCTTTATCATGTTAAGATATTCAGGATTTGAATGGTGGAATTTCATCTGTATAGAATAACTTTGTGCTTAGACACCATCTATTGCTTCAAACCACTTGGAAATAAAGATGATTGCAAAAAAAAAAAAAAAAAAACAGGCAATCATTTGCATTTTACCTAAAATTATTTTAATAATTTTGTGACTGCTAGTAAGTAAATGGCAAACTCTCAATAGGAGAGAGGCACAAAAAATGCATATTTATTTTAAAGGGGCAATTATGCAAGAAACTGCTCTGCTTCTCTCGGTCTCAATGAAAGAAAGAAACTTTTCTGCTGTCACTTCAATGCGATGACTTAACCAACTCACTGGTCAGGTGTTTTCATCCTGCAACTGGCAAATTGCAAAACTGAAATGATTACATTTTAATGGAAAATATGTTTTATGGGTCAGGTCATTGAAAAGCCTACTCAGAGCCATAAGAAATTACATGATCAAATACAGGCCTACTTCACACACAAGGCTAAATGGTATAAGAAGAGTAATTTAAAATTGGGTTCTTTACACATCGAACAAATAAAAATACACTTTACTTCAGAATAAACTACAAATTTCTGCACAAACTAATGGTTAATAAAACCATTTCAAGCTCTCCAAACTGCAGAGCTACCGAAAGAAGCAAAGAAAAATGCTTTTGAAACAAGGCTGGAAACTATCAAGAGTCAAATAATCAACAAACACATAAATGGAGCCCAGTGCAAGAAAGTTCTTCTCCCAAATTTGAAAAGGAAACACAAAGTAAATATGAAAACTTGTTCATCTCCCTGCAGCTTTGATGCAACATGTTGTTCGAAGGTTTTTTTTTCTTTTCTTTTTATTTGCCTCGGTATGAGAGGTGGGATGGTAAACAAAAAAACTCAGTTTTAAAGTCACAGTTTGGTGACGTTTTGGTGCAGTTAGAGCTATGGACATGAGAATTGTTTTTATTCAACAGTGAATATATGGACATAAGAAACAGAAGTATATATTTTTTGAAAATTTAATATAGACAAAATTAACAGAAAATAAGCCAAATACCTATAGGTATATATACCTGACTGGTATTATTTGAGCTGCATTTAAACTTGACGCTTTGATACGTGACATAGGTCTGTCACGATTGCAAGTTTTGATAGAAGATAAATTTCCCCAGAAGTTATTGCGATAAATGATATTGTGTCAATATTATTTTTGAGTAATAAAATGGTGACAGCATGGTAATGCTACAATACATTCTCAAAGATCAATAAATGTTATTTAGAAATGAAAGTGCAACAGTGAAACTGGAAGACATTTTAAATATCCAAAATAAATAAAACAACAGAAAAGATGAATATTCTATAAACAAAATTGTCCTTCAAAAAATTGATATTTGAAACCAAAGTGTCAAACTTAAGACCAATTTTGGTAGAAAGAAAGAGAGAAAAAAGAAAAACGATAAGTCACGTAGATTGGAAATTATTGAGATCATTTTAATTTATCATGTGCTTAGTTGATTTATTGTTTATTGTGACAGGCCTAGTCCCACGTCTACTACTGTAAAGATTCCTGAAGAGTTTGTTATGGCTTTGGCGAGGTATGCGTCATTCGCAACACTACACCACAGAGTACTGTAATTCCAGTTACAGTCCATTCAATCCCCTTTCAGTGGAATAATTAAATCCAACATGGAGTCAGCTTCTAAGGCTGGGCGATAAAATGCTAACGATAACCGTCACGATAGAGGAACAAAAATGCATCTAATAGAATGTTGATCATTTGTCTGAACTTTAATCTAGTTCTGTTCTGCCATGCTGTTCTGTTCCCCAGAACAGCATGGCATTCTGGGGAATGTAGGCAGAGGACATGCTTTCGCCACCGTCCTTCATAACTGCTTAAAAATAAAAGAGCAAGATGGAGTTAAGGGAGAAAATGAGAACAAGAGCATTACAAAGAAAGGTGTAGATAAGAGAAAAGGTCAATCAATTGATAATTATAGAAATTGTGTGATTTTGCCCAGACCCATCAGCTGCATCCCTTGTCCCTGTTCAAAAATGCCAATTTTAATTTTAATCCATGAAACTTTCTTTCTCCAACATCAACTAAAAAAGGATCATGTTCCCAAACAGCACAATGATGATTGTGACAATCCAGTTCTGGTCTGTATGTGTTATCCATACAGAACTTAAGTTTTGGGGTTTTCCTCACTCGTTTTCTTTTTAAAGTCATTTTGGAGGGGTCCATACTCTTCCTTAGTTCATCATATTTAACTACCAAAAATGGAAAGCAAAGAAACGAAATAAAGAACTGAAACCAAATCAACACAAATACGCAGCTCCAGAAGACGCAATTCAGTTTGAGCACTTTAGTTCGAACACTTGATATTTACACACCTATTCTTTCCATTTCGAGGAAAGAGCCGTTATCTGTCTGCATTTAGTGGTTTAGACATTTATGTGTGCAGGTTTGAACAACAGTAATTGTTTTTGTGGGCGGGAGATTCAGGTAAAGCTCTAAAACATGCTCTATCCACCAGCTCATAGTGCCTCATACGTAAAATTAGGGGTGGCGGGGAATACTGAAGAATGCGAGACGCTTCAAACTGCTCTCTGTGCAGACATAGAAAGGAGTGGGAGTATTTAACGACTTTACAGTGAATGAAGAACAACATTACCATCTGACCCTTATAAAAGTGCAGAAAGTCCAATGGGAAAAAACACACTAGCTTTGGGCACATGAAAAATTTAAAACACACTCAATGGTTGAATTTACATACTCAAAATGAAAACAGTCGTGAGAAGAAAAAAAAACAACAAAAAAAGTAAGTATAGACCATGAGAAGCTTAAGTGAGTCCTGGCTAACATCAGTGTCATATTACGTGCTCCCCTGTTAGATTTTTAGCTGTAATTCTTGAAAATTTGAGAGGAATTCAGTCACTGTTTATTGTTCTCACAGAGGTACTTTGAGATGACAGAGGTCATATTTTAAATTAAACTTTTTTCAGTCCCCATAACACTGACATTAAATTTAAACCAAAAGATACTTTCTTTACCCCCAACAGAATCCAGGCAAGTACAAACTTTACACAACAAAACATCTCTACTTTATCCTTGTTTTACTTCAGTTCTTGGCCTGGACATGGAGCATGCTATATTTTAGGAAAAAATCTGTTATTAACCTATGGTAATAATTGCTCTTGGTACTTCAGCACCATTAAAAACATTTTGGGACTTGCATTGTTCCAAATCTACAACCTGGCGTGTAAGAGAAAAGTACCAAACCAAATATCCACCATGAACTGTCAATCATGTATGTCTTTGATGTAAAATATTAAGATTTTATGTGTTTTAATCAGTTTAAATAGAACCAACTTTATCTTTCAACATAGTGTTACGTTTCTGCTCTGGTATTTTTAATACAAACTTGTTACATCAATGGCAAGGGTTAGGCTTTGCAAAATTTAGACATTTAGCACTCAAGTTAAATTGGGCAAGACCTGACAGGATAACAATGACTGGGCTCTCTAGAGAAACACATTAGTATCCAACTGATTTCTATCTACTTTTTGTTTAAGCAAAACTTCTTCATTGGCATCACACCGGCAGCTTCCCCTGACTCAGAAGCAAAGCTTTTTTTAAGAATCGCTTCCTCTGCAGAATCGCCCGCTTTATGACCGGGATGTTCATTCAGATGTTAAGATGACAATTATTTGCCAACAGATAAAAAAGGGTCTATGCGAGCATTGAAGACAGTTTGCCTAAACTATCTCAACATGCTGGTATAAAGAAAGTCAAACACAGTGGATTGTTTTTCTTTTAGGCCACTCAGCAGTTACTTGCAAATGCGGGCATATTCTTTACAGCTCTATGGGATGGTGGGGAAAAAAGAAATCAGGCCAACATTTCAGCACAATCATTAACTACCCTCCTCTGTATTACAGCCTTTTTTATGCTTTATTTCCTCTATCATGTAGAATTTGATAATATTCACATGCGGATAGGAGGTGAGAGACATGCTGCTTGAATTGCTGACAAAAGTAGACAATGAAAACAAAACAGATTGGGACATAAAATAACTTGGACCATTTTCGCTGCATATAGAAAATTTAAGTTTTTGAAGTGAAAGGTACCGCAGCAGTAAAGGTCACGAAGTTGAGACATTTCTGGTAATATGATCAGTAGTCTTCCTCAATTCCCAAATGTACTTTCAAACATTTAATAACTAAATCCATCATTCACTTTCTCTCTTGTGAAAATGAATGCAACGTCCGGACATGCAGCGTATACCAACATGTCAGTAGTAATTATTTCTAATAGTTAAAGTCATGGTGAGCAGCTAATTGCAGATTCAAGTATACTAGGTGTATAGGTAACTGGCCTTGTACCTCATTAGCCTTTAGAGCCTAACAATAGCATTAGTGCCTAATAACTGGGCACATAATCTGTTCCTAATTAGCCTCATAAACTACTCTGATATGTTATGTGCATCTGCTTAGGTAAGCACGGTTAGTCTCAGAAGACCCATTAGATAATCAGGACCAGTAGCTTTTGAAAAAACTTCAAAAATATAACAAGGATACCTGACTTTACATTCAGCACTGTTATTTTAAATGGTAAATGGACTGAACTTATATAGCGCTTTATCCGATCATTTGTTGACCACTCAAAGCGCTTTACACTAGAGCCACATTCACCCATTCGCACTCACAAACGCTCACACATTCATGCACCGATATGCAGCTCGGTAGGCAATTTGGGGTTAAGTGCCTTGCCCAGGGGCACATTGACATGTGGCAGGAGGAAGCTGAAATCGAACCTACAACCTTCCGATTGCAAGACGACTACTTGATCCACAGAGCCACAGTCGGCCATTTTAGTAGAAAGTAAACGTAGTAGCATTATCAGCTCAAGTGCCTATTGTTCGCCACCTTAAGAAATTTTGCTATTCATAGAAGCACAAGTACATAGTCTAAGAAGAGCAGCATGGTGGTTACGATTAGGGACCACAGCTTCAGCTCCTATGCCGTCGTATTCTTTTACTTTGATTGCATTTTGTCACTTTTTCCCTACCTTGAGGGGTTCACTAAACTATATTCATTGATCTAATTTGCTGTCACTCTGCCTCTGCCCTCCTAATCATCTGGTTTGAGAGAGTGTGTAACTCTCCGGTGGCACCTTATTCTCTCATTTCAGCAGCGTGCCAAGCAATTTCTTTGAACAAATCAAGAGTGAAACTTGATATAAGCTCTGATTTTTGTGATTTCTTCACATGATGATTCACCCCCACTTCAATCCCCTCTTGTCCCCTCCATAAGAGAATTAAGCTACCATGTAAACAAATGCCAGGCTTGCAGCTTCGAATGCCCAGGTTGGACCAAATGTTATGTTTCTAGTGAGACACAAGGCGTCACATTAGGATAATGGCTCAAAAAGTCTTTCCTCCCACAGGGAGAAAGTCCATCACGTCTCTCTATAGGAAATAATGTTTACTTCGATATTAAATATTGTATACATTCCAAAATAGACTGATATGCCAATTTCTTTTCTTTTTACTGGCTGGAAAATTTATATATTCAAGCTTTCCCTGTTTTGTTTTTTTTCCAATTGATCTTAATGTAGAACTCTAAGAATATTTCTAACAGCCCAGTGAGCTCCAGGTGTCTTACACCTAGCAGCAAATTGGCATCAGTCTCACACAGGAGATGGTGAGCCAGATACACTATAAAGATCATGCTCTGAGCTAAGCTGGTGAAACTAATTGGCTGGTCGATAACATGAACAGCTGGGAAAGGGAGTGACCACTAGTTGCACAGTTTATTTAATGGCTACAACAATCAACATAAATCAAACTGCTCATTAGATATCATCCATCAGTAATAGTCCAAAGAGAGGTTTGTTTTCTTCGACTCTTTTGCAGGCTCTCTCTCGCTGGGATTGTTTTACTGCCTTGAATCTACAATTGTATTAAAAAAAGAATTACAACGAGGCTTGTTTGTCAGATTAAAAGTACCTTGTGGAAAATTACCTTTAACTTGGTGCTAAATATTCATTTCCATAAGCTTGCGTTTCTGTATTAAAATGTTTAATAGTTTGATGCGCTACTCTAATTTCAAATCTAGAAAATTATTGTAATTAACAGAAAAATACTTTTAAATATGTTTCTGTGTATAATTAATCTATAGAATGCTTTTCTCTGAGCTGCTGAAATAAAATAACTTCAAAATTTTTTTTTATTTACTGCAGTAGCTGGGCTTTAGGCTTCGATAAAAGAAAACAAAACAAAAATTACAAGTACTGGCTTTTAAAATATTTTTTGTGCTTGATGCAAATGATTTTAAAAATAAAAAAAATCCCACAAATAAGTATATAAAGTAAAATGAAAGTAAAATGCAACAGAGAATGAAGGGGACCAGATGTGACACCTGATGGTATTCAGCATTTATCCTGACCACAGCTTTATGCTAAACCGCCTCAGTTCATCCCATTATATTAAAGCAAGTGTGTGTGCAGGTGTGTGTGGCTCTAATATAACTTATTTTGGGGGTCATAAATAATCTCAAAGTAAGACATTCATGCCCCGAATTGTAGCTCCTCATAAATCTCAATGTAATATGTTGGTGGGAGATGAGCCCTTTTCTATATTTTTTCTCTCAACAGTCTCACCTTCCCATGAATTTTCCAGTTGCAATAATCACTGCAGTCAAATGCTGAACTCCATCAACATCATCGCCTCTTTACCCCGCTTCCCTGATATTCCTCTGGAATTTGAAGAACTGTAGAGTCCTCTCTTGACATCCTTTGGACAAATACTTTAAAAAGACTCAAATATTTCCATAGCTCCTAAGCAGTATGACTGTTTAGGGGACACTTTAACCAGCAATTATGCTACAATGAACCTTGTGGATAAAAAAAATATTTTTTTTACATAATTTTATCCAGCTGTTAGATGATAAGTAGATATGATTAGTGCAAACGGCTTTGTTTTATTTAATAAATGGAATCATGGATGAACTACAATTCTGGAAAAGGTGTGTTGCAGAAAACATCTAAAGAATTCAATTAAAAAAACACTTCATAGTGATCTGGTGACATTGGCATGTAAAGTTGTGAATCATCTATATAGTTATGGTAACTTATCTCATTACTTGTTATGTGAGCTAGAGAGAAAACATAGACAATAAATATGAAGGGGCCCAAATCAGAACCTTGTGAATCCCATATTTTATTTGTCACAGCTCCAATGAAAAGTTGCCCATTGAAATGAAGTCCCTGTTTCCTAGGCGAGACTCAAACCAGTCAAGTTCTGCACCAGAGATTACAATCAGTTCCCTAACAACAGTAGCTATCGTTGAATGAGAAAAGAGTTAAACAAAAATGCATGTTGTGAATTGCTTTTAGTGAAATCCAACAGGTAGTAGATTGAATAACAGATTATTTAGTCAATTCCACTTCAACTAATCAATCATGTAGTGTATAGACTAAACTACTAAATTAAATATAATGTTTGAGGGTGCTTTTAAATGTTTTTGATGGCAATAAGTATTTAATGTTTCAACTGCAAGGAACAAGGGTGCATAGAAAGGAGAAGGGGAACAAATAAAAAGACAACACTGGAAAATATGGGCTGGTTAGGCAAAAAAATGAAAATCTTGTTGCCACTCAAAAAACTTGTTGGAAACATGATAGAAAGGGGAGGGGAAGAGGAGGAGGAATAGCAGCGGAAGAAAACGGCGCGGAAGCACAGGCCATCAGTCACAGAGAAAGCAGGCCTGACACCCGTGCATCAATAATTCAGATAAATACGGTTAATGAGCGGGATCCAAACAGAACACCCCTGAATTTACTGGGAGAAGAGTGAAACGCTTCCCAGTATGAAACGCTGCTATTTTTAGCCATAATCTGGGTTTTATTGACAAGAGGGGAAGAAAGGAAAGGGCACAATATTCATCTCTTTTCACCCATGAAACAGAAAATCACCAGAGACTGAGCTCTAGCGTGCATATTTCCACAAAACACCAGGGGAAGGAAAAAAAAACTAGGGAAAGAAACATCTCTCCCAAAAAAACAGTACTTGATGAGGGTCTGTGGGGGGGATTGAAAGCTGAACACCAAAACACTCATTACTTCAGTGGAAATGTCTGACAGATGGAAGAAATAAAAGAGAACAAAGGTCCTTAACATTATTAAAATGTGCACAAGCTTTTACTTTTAACAGGTTTTTTGATACAATTATTTTTGAAAAGGGAGATTTTCTTTTGAGTCAAAAACATTATTCTTAGTTTTTGTTGTTTAAAAAACAAGGAGTAAACACTATAACACCTTGTAAAACCAGTAATAGTAAATGTTGACCTCTAGCTGTAGAGTTGTTCTTGTTTTTTTTTTTTATTCATGCCAAACTTACATATTTTTTGGGCTATTAAATATGGTTAAAATGGAAAAAATAAAATTTTGGGGAAAAAAATAGAAAAATGTGGAATCTGGAGAAAAACATTATTAATAATAACATTGACCAGAGCCATGAACTAAAAATAATAACATTACCAAACTGCACAAAGATTAGGGGAGTTTTCATAAAAACTGAAATCTTAAAATATCAAGCCAACAATGTAGCAAATAAAAAAATGTATCAATTTTTTAAGTAGGTTCCTTTTTTAATGACAAAACTGCTAGCTATACATATATTTACTAAGGGTCAAAGAGAAATACAAAAAGCCATATTTTGTCAGCCTGCAGAAGTCACAGCTGTAAAACCTATTATTTCAAAAGCACATTAAGAATGCAAAAACTGTTAAGCAGTAGTTACTTTTTCTAATATCAAGTTGTCAGAGCGAAAAGAAACAGTCAAAACTGCTTACACAGTGTTCATCTTTTAAAATGCTCCGGTTTAAAGTCTGCAAGGAGCTTTGGTTGTGCCCTGAAGGGTCAACCACAGAAGTTTATTGGACCTCTGTGTGCAGAGGTAGCAGGCTTTTATTATTCCGATCCACTTATTAGACTGGTCCCTGGGTGGTACCAAGCACACAACTTTGTAATCTCCCTCTCTAGATATATACCTCTCCAGATATTACTGTCCCTGCTTCAGAATCACAGTCCTGAACTTTGTTTCCTCCTCTTGCCTCCCCTGACTATGCATGGGGAGGTATACGAAGTGCTTACGCAGCCCCTTTCTTTGTGCTGTGGTCAGCCGGAAGACAAAAACTTACCACTGTCTACAATTTAGAGCTGAACTGGGGTGATGCACAAGAGTCTATCTAAATACTATTAACATCTTTTACCCATTAAATGCTTCTGCCTACGGAGTATCTGGAAGCTTCTTAAAAACGAAGAAACTTCTAATGCCTTTATTCCTGTGTCAATTTACCTTAATTGAAAAAAAGTACAGTTTTCTAAAAATGAGATGAGGAAAAAAGAGGAAAATGCCTGAAAAGACTTCATTAAAGATTCAACAATTTAAGCTTATTTGAGCATAAAAGAAGCTTTAAAACTATAATCTAAAAGTACACGAAGATTCAGGTAGTCGAGACAAAACTACCAGGTAAAAAGATCAAGGCCAAAGCCCGTTAACGCTCATGTTGATTTCTAATGTGGCAAGCAAGACAAATCATGATGTCAACACGCATTTAAGCGGTGGCAAATTAAACAGCCGTTTTAATGTTTTTTGAGGGCTTTGAACTTTACGGTGTGGCTTTTACATTACAGACTTGAATGGAGGACAGCTCACTCAAAACAAACCAGTGGATTTCAGAGGTCTTTTTTCTTCAGTTTCTCTGAACTTCAATGAACAGCCGGTTGATTTGAGGGCAGAATCACTTCCATTTTCTGCAAGCACTCCACTGATTACCACCGACAAAGAAGAATGTACAGTAAATGACAACAAAACAAAGAGGGCAGGAAGAGTGTGGAGTGAAAACTGAGATTTTCTAAGCTGTGGAAGCATTTCACACAAAAGAAAAGCTAAAAGCAGATTGTAAAAAGCAGATTTCTCTTCCACTGCGGTGGTGCTACCCCAACACATTGGCACCAAAAATGTTAACACCTGGCAGCAGTGATGACAACTCTGGATTACTATACTTTTGTTATTAAGTCTCCGTGTTTTCCAACGCATTAGAAGTGACAAATGATGTTGTTGGCATACAATTTGTGTGTATGTACTAGGGGTTGAACGACTACATATTTTTTAAGGTCGACTACATCATGACAATAGTCGAGTCGATGTCGACTAGTCGCGGTGACGTCATAGTGACGTAAGCGCAAAACCCTTAACAACTACTCAGAGGCTTTATGAGCTATTTTCACGATAAATATTAACCCCTACACCCGTCTCCCCTTCTCCCGCTTTCACTAAGTCTATTATGCAGAATTAAAAGAGCAATAAACAGATAATTCTTCGTGAG
>CAEGAF010138034.1:0-22409 GCA_903067075.1 Micropoecilia bifurca
ACACACACACACACACACACACACACACACACACACACACACACACACACACACACACACACACACACACACACAGGCAATGACACTGTTTCCTGTTTCATGGTCACTTGTCTTGTTTCTAGTTTTGTTGTCACTGTTCTCTCTTCACTCCAGGCCTTGTGCTCCACACAGAATGAGCCGCTGCTTTTTGTCATCACAGCCAAGTGATAACTTCCAACTTTTATGCCACAGCACATAGAAACACTCACAGCTATTCCTCAACACGCTTTTAATGACCAAGTAAAAGTTTTGATGATAGAAAAATGCGGCGGCGTTGTATGAATGATTCAGTCGGTAAACAAAGAGCCAAAGCTCTGATGGATACAAGTTCAAAAGGTCAATGTGACTCTGACCTGCTCTCGTTAAATCAAACTGTATTATGTGATAACATCTTTTCAGATTAAGATTTGGTAGCTTCATTTCACGTGCTAATGAGCACGTTAGTCTTCCCTGTGTAATCGAATAGAGTTTATCTAACGTTTTCAAGAGTAATTAACTTTTAATACGGATATATTTCAAAATACCCTCAGCCTGCACACTTTAATAAGCCGTCAGAAACACTGTTTTATCAGATTTATTTAGATTTTCCCAAACTGTATGCTGACTGGCTGGTCATTTAGTTGTGAATACAAGAATAATTTAAACTGTGATGTCACCGTTGATGACTTGACACACTCAATTCTACCAAATTAATAGTCTCATCACGAACCGCAACATACTTATTGGAATTTCATGTGACAGACCAACATAAAGAAGCAGATAATGAAAAAAGCCATGTGGAGGTGCAACCAAGAGCCCCTCGGTGGCTCTGGAGGAGCTGATGAGATCAACAGCTCAGGTGGGAGAATCTTACGACGGAACCCAAAAGCATGTAGAAAGCAAACAATAACAGATGAGACCAAAATGTAACTTTCTGGCTAACATATGAAGCACTGTGACATTAATATAAGCATGCATATCACTCTCAACAATCCAATACAATAATAGCAATCACATTGTGCAGTGGGGATGTGTTATTTACAGGGATAGGAGCATAAACTCCAATAAAACAGGCACTTGTGGTCTAAATCTGACTAAATATTAAAAAGTTATGAATGCTTTTGCAAGTTATTGTAGGAACTTGATAATATGGCAACACTTGGATACAAATATTCAAAGGTGAAGTATTTAATTAGAGCCTTACCAGGAATTGATGAATGACCTCAAGAGAAAAATGCCAAAAAGCTGTTCCTGTGTACAGAGCCCTTTTACTCCTGGACACAAAGAAAAACAAAAAATAAACTTATTCCTTTCAAGGTTTCTGTGTGATTGTGTCCAATTAATCAGAAAAATATTGTCACTTTATAATTAAGCAGATCTGATTTAAGACACATGGCGACAAGTGAAAGAAACTAAAATAAAATCTAAGAAAACAAGTCAATGTTAAAAAAAAAACTTTATAAACTTTTACTTTTTTGAACTATTAGCAGTGATTCTGAAACTTTCAGTTGTTAGTGACAAACTAATAGGACCCCAATTTAGAGAAGGCAACAGAAAGCAATTGTAGGATCCAGAACTCTTTGCGCCCTTCTTCTGTAGTTCCTATTCCCTTCCCTGCTCCTAACTCTCCTTTTCTTGCTCCCTACATTCCTCCCCCCTTCACCATTCACACCAGAATTCTTCCATCTATAAATATCAACAAGCGACTGTAGGGCTGCGTACAAAACCACACACACATACACCAGACTAAACCAATGAACACAGTGGCGTATTGTGCCAGCGGAGCCAATGCACACTTCCACGGCCATTACTCCCCATGGAAACAGGCGAGTGTGTTCGCGCACACATGTGATGTTGACGTTGTACCCGCACAGTGGCTGCTTTAGACAATAAGCTATTTCAGGGCCAAATCACTGACAAAAATCCATTTTTCCACCCCACTAAAAAAGATCAGGAATGAGGGTGGGAGACAGAGCGGGATGGAGAGAAAAGCTGGAATCAAATAAACAGTGGCGCACATCTCTCTTAAGCTGGATTTATCTCTGTATTTTGTCATCGTTCTAATTTATTCCCCCAACCTGCTTACAATTACCGCCTTTTCAAAACTCATAACGGAGGCTTGTTGTTGTTTTCAGAGATTGCGTGGTATCTGCGGATGAAAGAGTGGGGGACTTGCATAAGGTGGAAAAGCTCCTAGTGTACTTTTGTAGATTATCCACTTGATACCGATTCATTTTCTCCCTCGCTCTTGTCACAGTTTTGTAAAGGAGGCGATGTAGGACAAACACACACACACACACACACACACACGCTCAGTACTGTAGAGGAGTGTAGAGGGATGGGAGTGGGCTCATCATCTTTAGCTGTGATTACAACACTTGGCAAGCTCTCCCCTGCCTGTTTGCCTGTCTATTGCCTTACAAATGGATTAGTAAACCCTGTTCCATTTGTGTGTGTAGCTTCGCTGAGATTTAGGCTGACTTACAAATAACACCAATCAGATTTGGAAACAGCCGCTGTGTAGTCTTTTCCGGGGAAAATACTGAGGGATGTGATGTGGGGACATCGCTTTAGTATCAATTGTACTGAATGTACTTAGTTTGGGGAAGAAAAAAAAAACAGTGCTGTATTTTTGTGTGCACATGCAATATGAGGGGATGTGTTGCAAAGATTTGACATGTCGTATAATAAGGAAGTCTGCTTTAAACTTTTGGAGTCAGTCAGCGGTTAATCCAAGGGAGGCCTTCTCTTTTATCCCCTAGTTTACAAGTAATATAGAGGAGAATAACACAGATTAGATGAAAAAAAGACATTTAGTGGAGAGCACTTTTAGTAGACAGAGATAAATATTTTGGTATACTTGCAGCACATTGAAGCAATGCAGAAAAGTAACTCAATGAAAGGTTAGTATCCATTGTCTACATGATTGCCTCTAGTGTGCGACAGACTAAACAAGACTGCAAAAAGGACTACTACTTTGTTTGTGCTTTCAAGAGACTATTAAAGCTTAAAGCTACGAGGTTAGCCTTAAGTATTTTAAGTAGCTTCAGGTTTTTGGTATAGCAGTAATCACCTCACTGAACATGAACCAGAAAAAACAAAGGCAAGAGCTGCCAGAGGAAACGATCATTCACAGGAAGATCCATGATCCTGTTGCCACAGCTTCCAATATTATCAAGACATCTATAACTCAGGTTACTTGAGCCAAGCCAGCAAAGAGTGGACCCAAAGATTGCAACCCTAAGTTGATCAGACGGCTCCTGTGTCTTGTAGAAAACGAGCCAAGATGACCGTCCAAAACAATTCACTCTGAACTCCAACATCAAGGTAAGTCCCTTTCTGGTCGTTGTGTTTTGAACCATAACAAGAGACGACCTGGGAGGGCTTCACTGCTGCTAGGAAAAACTCAAAAGGTTCATACTGTAATTAACCAAAATGAATAATGACATGTCCAAATGTTTGGGGAAAGAATGTCCTTTGTACTAATGAGACAAAAGTGGCTCATCACATTAACGTTGTGTTTACAGAGGGGGGCTGGATAACCATTTACAGAAACACAATACAACATGGAGGGTGTTTGGTTTTGTTTTGGCGGCTTTTTGCTGCATCTGGCACAGGGAACGCGAAAAATACACTCCTGATCAAAATCTAAAGACTAAAGCAAAACCTATTTACATTATTTACATTTAGCACAGCTGAACCGAAACAAGGCTGTAAACTGAGCTTCGAAGTACAAAAAGACGAAACAGAAGCAAGATATTTAAGTAAAGGATTTAAAACCAAACATGATGTTTCACAAAAGTTCAGGTCTATTGCCCTAAATCCCAAAACATAGCTAAATGAGAAGGCCAAAGAAAAAAGAGCCTGCCTCAAAACACATACTTTCAAACGTGACTGATTATGGCCCACATGGACATGTCAGACAAGATGAAGATTGAGCTTTTTGGTCACAGCGACTAGTTTCAAGAACTCAAGCTGAGGTTTTCAACCCTAAGAATAACGTACCAGCTGATGTTGGTGGTCGCAACATCAGCTTATCTACAGCTTATCTTCAAATCATGAAGTTCTTCTACTTAAACCCAAATAGTAAACCCAATTAAGACTGGAGATAATTCTTACTACAGGAAAATGTTTTGGAGTAAAGTTATGTTAACTTTCGAAAATAGCCCGAAACTACCTGAAAGGAAGTGGTTTTTGTTTCCTCTCAGTTTTTGTGTAGCATAGATTTGGTCAGCCATACCAATCCAACATCCGCCAGCCAATAACCCTCCCAAACCCGACTCCTTCGTTTAACCGTGTACAGTCCAGGCATTCGGGTCCAAATAAGCCTAGAGGTTTGACCACAAGCAGAAGCCACTCAACCCCCTGCCCCCCAATGATCACTCAGAAAATACAGGGAAATAAAAAAAACATGAAGTTCCAGGGACAAATCATTCAAACTTAACTTCATTTGAACAGTCAGATGATAAATAAGCATATCAAGGGGCTGAACCAGGTCAGTCCACACTACACTGCCATGGCAAAATGTAGTTTCTTATTGCGGCAAAGCTTAGCTGAAATGGTTTTCATATGTTTATGCTCGTCAGTGAAGTCCACACGGTTCTAAGTATGGGGAGGCAGAAACCAAGAGCAACTTTGTTAACCCAGCGACAAAAAAAAAAGAATCCCTAAAGCCGAACACAAACAGAAAGAAGTGTGACTTTGTTCTCTGGTGATGATGCCAATATTCCACTTTATCTTTGCACTGTCTTATTGTGTGTTTATTGCACCTTCTATATTACATGTGTTGCAGGTTTTTTTCTTCTGTTTTGTGTGGCTTTAATTAGAGACGCTAATATGTGTGCAATGTCAGCTGCAGAAGAAACTGCTATACCCAGAGATGTCAATCTCTAATGAAACCTTTTCATTTTTCAACCTTAGATCACAATTCACATATAGTATATTTCCAAAATTTGTTGGTATTAACTTTCATTAAGTCATAAAACCAGGATTTTTCGGAAAACGGAACAATGTGAACCTTCCAAGACAATTCAAAAGAGTTCATCTTAAACAAAGCTCAGTACATTTAGCTCTGAAGCAGAACCATTTAGGAAACATAAAGTTCATTTTCAAATATCATCTTCAAATTTCATCCCTTGTTGTCCATATGAGACATTTAAGTTGTATTCAGAGGATAACTCCTCGAAGATGCTGGGTCTTTTATGTTTTAAGTGGTACTGGGTGAAAAAACAACATTCTGAAAGCAAACAAAAAAGAGATTACACATGCTGCGAAAAATCATGTGTCCACTCTTAATTATGTAAGGGCTGATCCAGGTCAGTCCAGAGAGAAATTGAGACATAGATATATAGATAGCTATGTATTTGCACGTATACACAGACCCTGTTATACATCTTATTTTAGTGCGAGATGAGCACAAAGTGTTTTAAGTGCTTTGGTGTCAAGCAACTGTCTGGTCACAAACTCTCCCATCACTTGAAAAGCATTACAAAAACAAGAGCACAGACTTAAGAGGAGAAGAACAAGGTGTGTTTGGTAGTATATGGGAAAAGTGAGTGTACACATTTGTGCTTCTGGTGACCTGAGAGTACAGTTAGTGTGAATAAAGCTCTAAGCGGAGCTTCCATTAAGGCCCTTTCAACACAATGCCCCTCTTTCTCGGAGCCTATGTCTGATGGAAATCTGCTTTTGTTGCAACAGTTCAATGTCTCTGCTATCTCCTGATGGAAGCGTGGAGAAAGGATCGTCTGAAAGGGTTTCTATAGTTTTGTTTTTCCAAGCAGTTCCCCACACGCACGCAGACACGCACGCTTGCAGCATCACACTCGGTCCTTGCTCTGCAACAATGAAATCAATGCTCTGCGTTGCACACACAGTATCTTGCACAGCCAAAAGCTTCTTGCGATCAGACACCACATCGAGTTCTGAGACCGCCGATGATGGAAAGCGGAGGCGCTTCTGTGGCCTGGCCTCGACCCTAATTAAAACAGTTACAATGGTTTTTGATGAAGTTTTTCCTCAATCACGACTCATTTGCTATATTATTTCTATAATTCTTTTCATTGGTAGCAGCAGGCTTCTTTTGTAAGTGGTAGTGATTTGTTTCAGATTAGCTAACTTTCTAATACCAACCTTCACTGACAGCATCCTTCTTCTAGCTGCTAACCGTGTGACCAAGATTAAAATAGCAATTTTTAGTCACTAAAATAGCAATTTTTAGTGACTAAAAACGTGTTTCCATCATTTTTAATGTCATTAAGAACCATTTTTAATATTTTATTATATTCTATTTGAAAAGGTGGATAGAAATCGGAAAATTTGAAATTAGTTCCTCGATTTTGCAAAAAAAAAATTGCCTCGGGTGTTTTTCGGCTTTCCCGAAAAAGAGTTCATGTGCCAAAGGGGAGATTGAAACGCACTTCCTGAATAAGTTCTGTCTTTGACAACATTTAGCTCGTGTGTGTAATCAGCTGTGTTCCTCTTGTTGTGCAGTTTAATTTCAATTCCTTTCTTTCTACAAACACCTTCTTGAAAACTTCTCTTCATTTCTCTGAGATACGAGATCCACGTTAGTTTGCAACCTGTCCTTCCTGGTTATTACCTTCATGTGTAACATCAACATCTGACAAAATTACACAAAAAAAACGCCTAGTCTAATCCGCATTTTCTTTTTTGCAACATTTTAAAATTTCGCTCAGAATTTGCAGCATAAGTGGACGGAAATACAGCTACAAGCATAGAATCAAGACGTTATTTCAGATAGCTGCAGTTTTTTTCATGTCGAATCTTTTTATGTAAGATTTCACATTTGCAGTAGCTATTCCTCTTTTGAGAGAGAAAAAAAATCCAACTGTTATTGTATTAGTTGGAGCTGAATACAGTAGACTGTATCGCTCTGCTTATACAGTCTTAACTGCATTTGTCTGGGTTAACTCTAACCACCTGGATACAATCTACACAGGCACTGTCACACACAGCTAATAAGAGGCAAACACACACACATACAATCTCATATTAACAGTAGCACACATAAGGTCGCATGGAAGACAGTAACAGGGGCATGAGGAGACTCAAAATGAAAAT
Source organism: Micropoecilia bifurca (assembly GCA_903067075.1). NCBI lineage: Eukaryota > Metazoa > Chordata > Actinopteri > Cyprinodontiformes > Poeciliidae > Micropoecilia > Micropoecilia bifurca. The sequence continues at coordinate 7,102 of CAEGAF010138034.1, forward strand.
AAGTTATTGTACAAACACACAAACACAGACAGTGACCTCCACAGCTGCATGACTGAAAGCATCTGACTTGACGACTTAATTCAATTACAGGCAGGATACAATGGAGACAAATAGGGAGGTTTTGGCTTGTTATCCAACAGCACTGTTGTGCCAGCCTGCAAGCTCTTTGAGTCACATTAGTTTTTGGAAGAAGGCGCACACATGAGTATGGTATTAGAAACACAGAAGTGTTTTTTTGTTTGTTTGTTTTTTTCATTTTGATTAAAGAGCTGGGAAAGCATACTGGATATTTTAGATACTGGAACATCTCGTTTACAATTTATGCAAGCAGCACGCATAAATTGTTAAGAGGGAATAAGCTCATTGTGGAAAGTTCTACCATAAAGACATAAGTTGGTGACAGGTGAGGGTCTCGTGGTTCCGGAATAAAAGAAGTCTTAAGAGAACGTAGGAGTTCAAAGGAATCCTTCCGCAAAAAGGCCAGGACTCATACAAGCTGCTTGATGGGTGTGACCTTAGAACCCCCAGGCAGCGCTATAAGAAATAAAAAGGCATCATGCCATCATGATCACATGGCCTCTCTGGAACAAAGTATCCCCAGTTTTGTGTAACAACCATTGGGTCACATGGGTTGCATGTAACTATTGTCAAAAAAACAATCTACTGCTGCTTAGATGGATCAGTTGCTTCTGCTTTTGCGAGTTTTACAAGCCATGGGTGTTGCAGGCCAGCCTGCTGTTTGGTTTCTCGTGGAAGGAAATTAAAGTTGCACAATTAAACCGACATTTGAAAATAATTGCTTAGGTTTTTGTGGGCAACTCAGGTATCTACTAGCTGATGTGCTTTGGACCATTACAGATACATTACAGATTTTGACATTTTTTCTCCCAGTGTTTTTAATCATAAATACTGACTGACCTTAACTTGGGCAAGTCAGATGTGCAGTGCTTAGTTCTTAGGTCATTTTTTATTTCCAATGGTTTAGTTGATTCATATTGGTAAAATGGCAAATATTGTTTTCAAATTTAAGCAAGTTTCTTTGCATAGCAATTTGCCTTGCTACATATAGTCGTAATTTAAATGTATTTTGCATTTAACAAGGTCATCCCTCTATCAGAAGTTGTTGGATGACTTGAAAAATTTAAGTGCGACTAAAATGCAAAAAACCCAAAAAACTCTGCAATGGTACAAATACTGAACAAATACTGATTCAGCATGTGAATCCAAGGAATCTTATGCCAACCTAACATTGCATCCATGTTGTACATATTAATATTGCAGTGACTATTGTGATTGGATATAGTAGGCAGATCTTGATTTCTGAGTAGACATTATTTTTTGTACAAACTGTATTTCCAGATTCATTTCTTAGCCCATTAGATTTTTAATTTGGATCCTCTAATTATTTATTCAACTAAATAAAGTTTTTTTTTTTTTAAATCAAGAGGTGTAGGACAATTTAAAGGTCAAGGACAAAGAATAAAAAGGAATAGGTATGGATGTCAGCCATGGTGACTGTACATGGTGCAATGTTAAAGTATTGTTTTGTGACATTACTCATTGTTATGCAAGCACATATCCTGTTGCTGCCCATTTCCACTACTTAATCACTCATGTACCCTTACAGTACAAACCTGTTAGAAAACATTAACATTAAGCTATTGACTAAAAGACTTTAAATTAAGTTTTAGAATATATAACACTTGACTGCTATGGAAAAAAACAGCCCTTCATCTCATAGTAATCCAAGGACAGGAAGACATCAGTGTAGAACATTACTTTAAAAATGTATAGTTTATAGAAGTTTTCTTAAACTCTTCTCAATTGTGTCAGGCCAAAAGTCTAAAATTAATTCATATTGGTTAAATTATTTCTTTAAGTAAAATTGCCAGTTGGAAAACATTAACAAGACAAGATTCCCATTGTGCTATAAACTATCCATCCTCAATTCAATCAGTGAAAAAATAACATTGCTGCAGCCATTTCATTATTCTATCATTCATTTCTAATGGATTATGGCCATAATGGTGCACTCTCTAAATGACAACAGTAATGAAATGTTCTCCATTGTATTCCATAGACAAATGAGGAACACATTATATAAAATGAAGGCTAACAATGTCCAAAAATGTTCCCTCCTGAACCACAACTTACTGGAACTAATGTGCCTGGCAATTATGCATCAGTAACAGCAGTGCGTTGGTACAGCAGTGAGAACAAGGACGCGTCTCAGTACCTTGACCCCTTCCAAGAGCTATTCACAGCCATGTTTCCTTTTGATGTGAAACATCACTTTCTTTCTTGCCAAGTCTAAATGAACCTGGGTAATTAGAAATCTATAAACAAAGACGAATGAGACATATTCTGGGCCGTCTTTGTGCGTTGGAGTAGGTAGCATGGATTTCTAATGGACGCAAATAGGAGCACGGCATCAGAGTTCTGAGACCTTGTTCAGGCCTCAAAAGAAACAAAGAGTTTATTGAAGCAAATCATTTCGTAAACATCATGCTGCCATTATGTTCTTCTCCCTAGGACAATCAAAACAAACATGGGTCTTTTCTGCCTACTCCTTTGGATGATTACGTTCATGCAGAGGAGTAACCATCTAAAGTGGATGAGAAAACAATATTCCGGACCACAGGATCAATGCAATCCTGAGGCAGTACTTCTCCGTTTCTTAAACTCACTTAATAGACTGCATTAGCATATCCTACTCTCAATGCCGCGTTTCTTTTCTTCATATTATATCCACATTCACCGGGCATGATCTGCTATCAAGTGCACTCTTTAAATCAACATTATGCCATGTACTTAAATAAAAATGTTTGTAAATAAGAGAAAAGGCATGAAAAGTAAAATCAATGGCGAATCCATTATTGAAATAATTTAGCAATCATTTAATCGCTAACTCTAGCTTATGGACTCAAGAAATTTGCCAATTATTGAAGGAACCTCATATTCATTTGCATTAAAGATAAAAATAAACCATAAATCTGTTCTGCTTTTGACTCCTCAAGTGGCATAGCGTTAGCGTCATCTGGTTCCAACTCTGCACCAAAAGAAACTCCTTACAAGTACTTTTTGCTATCCAATTACTAATTGGTAATCCAAAAAATAATCAGATGATCTTGATGTTAATAATTTTTGTTTTTTCGCTGCAGATGCAGAAGACACATGTGCACTGAGGTTTGTGTATCCGGATAAAATTGGAAAAAAGGTTCGGGGGGGTGTGAGTACTTTTTCAAGGTTCTGACTCAAAAGATCACAAATAAAAGTCACAGAAGGGCCAATCAGTGTATTCAGTGTATTCATTACAAATGAGACAAGCTGCATGTTAGAAATCCAGACTCAAAGCAAAATGATTTCTGCTCATGCTAACAAATCAAAAGGTCAGCCTAAAGACTGCAGCCACATTTGAAAGGAGGCAAGGCGGCGCTTTCATAAGAGCTAAAAAGCTATTAATTTAACACATCCAGACTAACAGCTGTAACAGAAACCAGGTCTGAAAAGATGCTTTAGTTAATGGAAGCGATACTGTAGTACGAGATGCTGCAGATGACATCCTGATGGGCAGAAAGGTTCCAAAGATTAGCGGATAGGCCAAAGTGCATCACTCAGGTTTGTTTTTTTCCCCATTCTCTCTGTGACAGTTGCTCTACCACTAACACCGCCTCCACAATTAGCGTCTTCTCGCAGAGACACACACATACACATGGACACCCCAGGGCTCTGCACAACCAAAACAGCATAATTAGACATCCCCTAAACAAAGCACATACTCTGTAATTACTCTGTAATGTTACATAGCACAGGGGACTCAACAAAAGCTATTTTCCCCGGATCAACCAGTGGCGCGCAAACACACTCCTTTCCTGTCCCACGTGTCAGCGACTGTGTATATTTATATTGATTTCACTGGGCAGAGGATTCCCAGCAGCCGTTAGTTGGGTCTGAGAGCTTGCAGCAACACTCAGTCTGAATATCTGCCTCTTTTATTTTGGACTCACTCATATTTGCATGGCCACTTTCACGTACCTGACCCCACATTACGCTAAAAGACAAAGCGATTGAGTTTCTTCTTGTCCAGGGACAGAAGCGCTGCTAAAAATAGACAGAGACGCACTCCTCTCTCCGTCTGTCTTCTTGCCTCCATGTCTCCAGAAAGGGACATGACTAATTTCTGCAGACAGAGCGACAGCGTAAACACAGGCCCCAACACTTGGGCTGATACTGTTCTTGACAGGGCTCCCCTCAGCTCCAACAAACTACATCGCCTCTCCCCTCCCCCAAACTCCCAAGCCCACCCAATTTGATATCAACAGACACCATCCCACAGCACATCCACAATATCTACACCCCCTGGCCCCCCGTTCCCGCCGCAGAGCGACCCTCAAGTCTACGCAGATATTCCTCCCAGTCCAGCGGCAGCAAATTAAATCTGTGCCGAGCCAAGTAGTGTGAAATCACATTGGATCTTAATCAGGGACTATTGTGTTCGCCGTGTTGAATATTTTCTCCTTTATTATGGGTGTTAGGCTTTATTGTGTAAAGTTTGCATGATTATTATGTCTCCATCAGTAAGTTAAGTTTTGTTTATTCGCTCGTCCCGATGCTTGGTTTACTTTGTAGCGCTGTAGCAATAGCGTTTACTCTGAGCCCCCAGTGGGTCACAGAGCTACACCAACCAGTTTTAGAAGCTGATTAATTAAGTTGAGAGGCCGGAGGTCACTCTGGAGGAGCTGTAAAGTGCTAAAGCTCAGGTGTAGCAACCTGTTGACAGGACAGCTGTTATTGATGGTTCCACAAATCTGAGGCGTTGGCGTCGTTGCAGGAAAGCTAGAAGGTGTTGTTCTTGCAGTTTGAGAGAAGCACCTTTAAATCTACTTAAAGTTGTAAATTGTAAGCTTTTTCCAATTTCTAATAAAACCTCCACTAAATTTATGTGCAGAATGGACAGCCTTTACATATGAAACCTATATAAAAAAAAGAAAATGGATAGTTGGATAAAAGGAGAGATGGATGTATGACTGACAGCAATGGTTACTTAAATCCAATTGCACACTTTTTAGGAAACAAGTACTTTGACTCCTTAATGCCACATCAGCCTGTCATTACATTTAGAAACAGATTAGCTGGACATTGTGATCATGTTCAAATTGAATTGCTTAGATGCCAATTTGAATCAGATCTGGATGGTTTCTACATGCTTTGGTGTTTAAGGACTGATACGGAGTCCGGAGGTTGAAGCTGAACCGCTTGTTGTTGCGCCTGATTCAAGAAGGGAGGCAACGACGAAGATATGGAAGCAAAGAAGTGTGAAGCACAGAGGTACTGGCGTTACACTTACACATGCAGTGCTGTACGCTGTAAAGTACCATGCAAGAATAAAGACTCCTGCATTTATTCCAAAAAAGTTTCTTTGCTCATTTGAGTCAAAAATTGCCAACATATTTTTTGGCAAGCTAAAGAATGCAACAAAAAAAAGTGAACGCTTATGAAGCATAAATAATCTAAAGCGCCCAGGCTTCTCGACTTGCTGTTTGACATTGTACACTTGCAGATCCTCTTCAACAAACCCTCAGCGACAACCAAATGCAAAATGTGAAGTTACTTGCATACACTTAAAAAATTATCCTAATAACAGTCCAACTTCCTTTTACATGCGTTCAACTTGCTTCTCTTTTTGGCTTTATGTGTTTGTATTCGTGTTTCCAATGTAGCTCGCATGCATTTGCACATTTGTGTGAGTTGTGGTACCTTGTTGCCGCTGCATGCCATTTGTTCGCAAACTTCCCCATCACTGTCAGGAAAACAGCAGATGCTGCCACGTCACTTTTACAGTTAAGAATGACAACTGAACAAGAGCTGCTTGTTACACGAGAGGAGGAACTACTTTGACTGGACCGTGAAGTTCAAATTATGTCTTTACAAGTAAGTGTGCAGTAAATCCAGTGGATTGATTGCAGTTATTGGTCTAAGTTTCCACACTTGATGGCATTAAACTATCAAATACAAATGTTTCCTTTCTGTTTTGATACAATTGGTTAAAAATTGTAGACAAATCTTAAATAAAATATTCTCTCCCGTGGTTTGCTTCTAGCATCATGAATGTTAACGAGTCACTTTTGAGCTGCTTTCTGCACACCTTTCTTGAAACACACTGCTGTTTGAAGACAAAAGGAAGCAAGTCGTATTACAAACAGGCAGACGTGAAGTTAAGCTATGGAGTGAAAACCCAGCTTACACTGGTCGACAAAACAACATTGGCAGTCTTTCATCATTTTGCAAGTATTGCAGATGAAAACAGGATGTGATTTTTAGAATTTAATCAGGAAATCACAAAGTTCACTGATGGGTGACAGTTTGCAAAAGACAGAAAGAAATTATGTGTTGCATTATGTTTTTAAACAGAAATTAGAGCTAGGGTATTAGTGTCATGCCAATATTTAATGTGCCCAAAAAAAGATATTAAAGAATGAATGAAAACAAATTTGTAAAGGTGAATTTACAGGAAGCAGGAAGGTAAGGAGTCATTTTCCAGCTCTGACCAGGTTTGCCTAAACGTTATATGGAGATCGAACCCTGTGGCATAGAGAAGTGTGTCAGCTTTTAGTCGCACTTAGAAACAGAAACACTTTTCACACTTGTGAGTGAAGCCCCTTTTTTCCCCCCCATTTCTTCTTATAAGGATGCAACACTTTCTGCACAAAACCTTCAGACAATGCAACAGAAGCATCTCTCTGCTTGCTGCTTTTGTCACTGTCCTCAGTCAAACTTCCTTCTTCGTTTCCTCCAGTTTCTCTCGCTCTCCTTCCCCTTTCTGTTGGTGACAACAGATTCTCCAGCTGTTTTCATAGGTTCCCCTGCTTTGGCCAATGTCACTTGAGCGAGCGAGCGTAAACCAACAAAAGGACAAAAAAAAGGTGAAATTATTGATTTGATGTCAGTGTCAATTAGAGGGAAAAAAAGAGTAAGAGAGCAGCGGAGAGAAACAGAGGATCCGGAGCCAAAAAGAAAAAAAAAGGAAAGTAAGCCGTTTGCGCCACATGGATGAATATAACTGAGAACACAGTGGAAAAATTTAAATGACAATCCAAGAAAAACTATGAATGAAACATTGTAAGAACTAATCTAAGATAAAGAGCATTGTTAGCAACAGAAACAAATACATGTGCCTGAACTGGAAGCTTCCACATTTTACACATCACACACAAATCGTAGCTTATTTAGTAAGACAAACTGTTTTTTCTCTGCTACTTTTGCCAATATGTTCAGTAAGGGAACACCAGACACAAACCTGCAGTTCAGCCCGTAAGCAGATTTGCATCTGAAACAGACCAAGTTGTATACAAGTACATCATGCGTGCATAACATAAAGGCCTGCCTGAAGATATTGTGAGTGACAGGTATTGAGGAAAGACGTATTGATCTCGCACACAGTAGCAGGACAAGAAGAGACAAGGGGGAAAAAAGCATAGATATCTAAGCAACGTGGATAACTAAAAAATTATGCATCATGAATATAAAAAAGAGCTTTATTGTAAAGTATTAAAAAAGTTGGTTAATTAGAATAAAGTACACAAAGGAAATCCTTTTTTCAAATGTGATCACATCAAATCCACAAGCTGCAATACATTTGATTTCAAAGTGGAAGGAAAATGCTCCCTGGGTTTATTCTTTTTGCAAAAAGCGTGTCGTACTTTTGCTTCAAGCCTAAATCAGACACCCCAATAATCCTGCAACCAGTTGCCTGGTTGGTAAATAAAGGTACATCCTTGTGTAATTTAATCTCAGGATGAATCCAGCTGTCCTGTCAAACCTGCAGATCTATGAAGAGCCACCTGGCCCAGATAACTGGAGCATCACTCAGAGAAGCAGACAAAGCAGCCAGCAGTAACTCTGGAGGAGCTGCTCAGGAAGAATGATTTATTTCAAGGACAACCGTCACATATATTACATAAATCTGACCTTTATGGATTAGTGACTAGAAGAAAACACGTTAGCTTGTTACTAACGGTGAGCAGTTAGCGACTGTGCCCTGAAGAGACAGTGGAGGAAGAAGCACTGGACAAACCATCTCCATTGTGAAACATGGAGGTGGCAGCATCATGCTCCAGGGATGTTTTTCCATCAGCACGAATAGGAAGCTGGTCAGAGACTGGATGAAAAGAGCTTTTCATCCAGTCCACCTGAACTTAAGGCATATTGAAAGGAAGAATGGGCAGAAACAAATGGTTTCACTTAGTTTAAATGTGAAAGCCATCTGTCGTTTGCCTTTTGAACCATATTGACAATTCACTCGACGTGCGCCGCCATCACGTGTTGTAACAGGACAGAACAGGCTTTTGCACATCACAAGTATTTAAACTAACCAGCGATCAATGGCTGCAAACTACTAACATGCTGCTAAATTACATAAATGCTTTCTTGGAGCAGGATTTCCTCTCTCATGTGGCCCAATGTACAAATTACACACCTGTTAAGGAAATAAGTAAGGTGCATTTGAGATCCATCTGGTGGCCTGATGAATGTGTCTGATTGTGTGCGTCTGCGTTTAGGCACATAGTGCAGGAGATTGTAGGGCATTCTGGGGATACTGTTATTTTTCAGAGGACATGATGTCTCATCACACATACACACACACACACACAGTCAGGCAGGCACACACGCAGTGTGTCACTGTGCATTACTGTTGCTTTCTGTGGGTGCCGCGTCCAGACAATGACAGGCAGGCAGGAGCCACAGCATAATGAGAGAGAGCAGGGGCCTTTGCTTACACACACACACGCAACGCACACACACTTCTGCATGCACACTCAAATGCAGAGGGCAGTCGGCTTCACTCCGTCCCCTAACCTCTCAATTACCCAGCAGGCTTTTAGTGCCACTCTGCTCCACTACAGCAAATTACCGAGGGCCCTGTCTCACTTAGAGACCTGTGACTCTGTGTGTGTGTGCGTGTGTTTCAGGGTACGGATGCTTGACAGAGGTAGAGCAGGCGTGTGTGTTTGTGTGTGTGTGCACGCGCGTGTGTTGTGCTAAAGCAAGCAGAGCTAAAACGGCGGCTGGAGTCCAGCAGAGGCATGTGAAAAGCTAATAAAAGTGTTTGAATGCAACTGCCATTAGGCTAATACCTCTCCACTGGTTTGACACACGCGCACACACACACACACACCGGACACACACGCAGAGAGGCACATCCACAGCAAGAGAGAGGAAAGAGGAGCTGACAGGGTAAGCTATTGCACCCTCTTTTAGATCAAATGTAGCTCTCTGGCTGAGAGAGCTGGGTTTTATTGAATGAGATATTAAAGAGTTGTTAGCTGAAGAATACCGATGCTAATGGCTACAGATGGCTGTTTAATTGCAACATAATTTGGGGCAACTTCTGAGAAAACCTACACTCCTCCGAACCCTTGTACACCTGCCTCCATTCGGGTCAGGAAAGCAGCTTGTGGGGCACGTGGAGCCGCTTCTGCGGCGACAGATATTGGTGTTATTTTAATTCGAGCCCCACTGTAGATGACCTGGCCTCACATGAAGCACAGATCCACACTTGTGTCCCGTTTTCACCGAGCGATACGGCGCTGGCCGGTGTGGTTCGGCAAGCGTGGCTCGTACAATTGAACCGCACTGCTCCACTCAGGCGGTTCTTTAAGTTGCAGGTCTATGGGACAGTGGTGAGGTACGGTCAGAGTGGAGCTACTGGAGTAACGACACAATCCATTGATTGGGGGGGACAGGAAAGTTTCACCGGGTGTAATAAGCACGAGACAGTCTGGTGAGTCACATTTGTCGTCGCTCTACCAAGACCAGCTGATGTTGGACATGTTCTCCTGACTACGCTGGACAACAAGGTAGAACTCCAAACCGACCAGCTTGATGTGGAAACGAGGCATCGCATCTCTAGTGAAGACCTGTAAAAGAAATCTCAATTAGAAATATCTAAATTCCTGGTCTTACTTTGTTATAGAAATGTAGCAACAAAAACAAATTTCCCATTTATACTTTATGTGTTTGATAATCTTATTATTAATCAACCGCTTACTATTCCTCTGAGGGTATGAATATGGCAAAGGCTCAACTCTAGGCTATTCTTAAGAACAGAAGAGACAAGAGAACAAACTATTCAAGTCAAATGTATGTCCAACTTAAAAAGTCCACTCATACAAACCTGTCCATGTCTACAGTCAAAGCAATAAAAGGTTTTAAACATTTGGAACCGTGATAAACAGGGATGGAGGAGGGTGCAACTTTACGTTGCCCTCACAATAAGAGAGCCGAATGTTAAGGCAATGGTTAGAAAATCATGCACTTTTCTCATCTTATGAACTGGTGCAGTTCCTTTAGATTACTCTGAACAAACACTACTATCTGTTTTAAAGTCCAGAGGAGGGCAGGCCTTTGATGGTGGACCAAACCTCCTCTTCAGATCTGGTCCTCCACATCGTTGGACGTTTGTAAGCTCATATTCATTCCTCGACTTTTAATCAGAATGAGTTCTGACGACTCTAAGTGGGCAATTTCTTGCTCAAGTTTGTCATTTTATGTTTCATTTTAAAACTCTTCATGTCACTCTTTGTTTTTATCTCAGTTGATCATTTTAAAGGTGCAGCGTTTTGTTCATCAGCTGATGTAAATGTGTCATACAAATAGATTTAACCGACTTGAGGAATGTAAAAGTCTCTGATGCTCACTGCCACCTCAGTCTCACTAAATCTTTGTGAAAATATGAAGGCTTTGTGCACACTATCACATCAAGAATTGAAGACAGCTATATATTTCTTCTACTAATTTGTCATAATGAAAGTCTATAAGATGAAAAATGCTAAAAGGCGGATAAAATATGTTGGCATCTGAGATCATTTTCATCTCAAACTATGAAATGAAAGAAGGTAAGTAACCTTGTTAGAAGCTGCTCAAATATGAAAGTATCTCAGTTTGTTAAGAAAAAGTGGTTCATTTAATAGGTTTGATAACTTTGTCTGATCTTGAACGTTTTTCCAATTTTTCAACACATTTTTTGAAGAATTTAGCTTCTGCCATTTCCACAAAATCACAAAGTTTCCCTGAGGAAAAAATAACTGGACTCAATTGGTTCTAGTTTATTGATGTGTGAAAGTAATAAATGGTTTTCTTTGATTTTGGTCGTGCTCTTTTTTTTCCCCATTCAGGAAATGATGCCATTTGATATCATTTACATCTCAAAAGCAGTTCTGACATCTCAAATGCAGACTTATTGAATGTTCTGAGAAACAAGCAAATAAGAAGGAAAACTATATTATTGTGTCATTTGCCATCAGGCAAAAAGAAAAGGCAGTGATAACTGGGATTTATTGTGATGTTAATTAAGAAATTGATGTTTGAACCATCTTGTCCTTATTGGTTCAATGAGAGCTTGCAATTAAACATATTTAATTAGTATTATTATTATTATTATTAGTGTGAACATTTAACTGCAGTTGCACTACTTCATGTAGCTATAAAAACAGAATGTATATTTAAAATAAGGCGAATTCTATTTTTTTGGAGAAGTATCTAGTTTGTAAGTACAAATGCAATATTTTCCTAATATTTTTCATCAATTGTATCCACATTGTGATAAACACGCAACCATAAATATTGAAGAAATAAATGTTTAAAATTTAGTCAAATTCCATTTTTAATAGAACATAATCTGTTTTTAATAAAAAAGTCTGTTTACTACTTTATTTCAACCAGTAAGTTAAACATGAGTGGACTGGGTCAGGACACTGTGTGGCACAGGTCAGCTGCAGTCATTGACATGCTGTCAGGTGCTTTACTGTTTTCGTCTTGTACATTATTGAAATCACCCTAAGTTGCCCAATGAGCATTTATTTCCTCTCGTTCATCAATTTGACATTGTGAAATGTTATAAATATGAATCAAAATAGCCTTGAAGGTGTGACGTTAGTGTCGAGAGGTTTGACAAAACGATAGTTGCTTTTCCTAAAATGTCCAGCAACTCAAAAGAAAAATATATATTTATATATATAGAGAGAAACATGCAATCTTTGGCACACAGGCTGCAACATGGGGGGATCACTAAACTAGATAGAAGTACAAAATCAAATACAATCCACCTGCAGCAAACATCTAATTGAGCAGATTGGTATCACATTGACTAAACTGCATGATGATTTGTCCCATGAACACATGAAGATACAAGAAATTGGCTTAGACACAGGAAGCACAAAGTGGTTGTGCGTAATCTACTGTCTGTTCTTTTGCTTGCTTGTGTTTATGTGTCTGTTGCGCCCCTGTCTCATGCCTTTACTGCAGTAAGAGATGTTAATTAAGCAGCAGCTCTTGCCATGGTGCTGTGCTGAGCAGGAGAGGCCACAGCGCAGACAGAGTGGGAGAGAGGGGGACAGGATCAAAGCGAGGGTCTGTGGCAAGGAGGCCCCCTCTGTGCTTAGATGAAATGCAGCAGTTAGAAACTTTAAAGACTTCCTGCCATTAGCCTGGACCTTGAGTCCTTTAGAGGCCAGGGCCGCCTCTTGCCCTCCTCTCCGAAAACAATGAAAAAGAGACAGAGTGGGGAAGACAAAGTACAATAGATTCTGTGATTTTAGACATTCGGTTGTCCTCAGTGGATGCTCATCAGATTTGGAGGACACAAAGGCAAAAAGTAAAACATATCTAGGAGACAAATTGTGGAAGTATCATCATCAGGGCCTGTTTTACTACTAGTGCAACTGTGGCAAAGCCAGTGAAGTCATGAAATAGGATCATAACCTCCACATTTTTCAACTTTACCTTACAAGGAGGCATATTCCAACAATACAATGTTGCCAAAAACATGCCAAAACTAGTTTTAAGAACACATAAAATAAGCTAAGTTAAAGAACACAATGTCATTAGTAGCTGCATGCTTTAGCAAGAATAAGGAAGCTTTCATCAAAGGTAGATGAAAAGATGGATTGAGTTATGAACAACCTTTAACATGGATGTGCGATATTGGATTTCTGGTCTATATCCAATATGGCAATATATTAAAAGTTATTTGGCTGATAACGGATGTTAATACCAATACTTACCAATACTTTTTTCTACACCTACTTACTGAAACTATATGGCGATCTCTACTATGAAATTATAATACTGCATTATCTTTGTCAATTTACCCTGTTACCAAATGCCAAAAAGGAGCCTGAAAATGTTGTAAAACTTTCTAAAAAGGAGGCTGTAATACTTTATTTAACATCAAATTTATTAGTTTCATCTGCTGTCTCTAAGGCAATGACAACAATCTAATTTATAAATCTTCTCAAAACTAAACTCAACCTGTGAACAAGTGAAAAGGACATCAGTTGTGCATTAACATTTAACCATTTATGACGCTCTGTGCTGCAGGCATCATGGTTTGCCATATTATTTTTGACCGAGTGACCAATGTCCGATATTAAATTTTACAGCTAATACCAGGCCGATACCAATACCATGCCAATAATATCGTGCATCCCTGGTTTTTGCAATCTTCACCTTCAAACAGAACAACAAACTGGAGCAGGCGGCCTGAGCTACAGTGGAATTGCTGAAATCAAAGCACTTAAAACTATTCATGTAAAAAATGTGGGAAAAGTATCTCTCTGCTTATGTAAAGTTGCTGTGAAAGGTGGTTCTACAAAAATATTTTCACATCATCTTATACAATCCTCAATAAAATCAACTGAAGTTTTTAGATGTAGAAACATTTAAGGGGGTATGAAAACTTTTGCCAGACGCTGTATTTGTGTTGAAATAATGGGTTGCTTAAGAACAAGCACTTCCACCTGGGCTGTATTAGAGGAAGGAAGTGCCTTTACTGTCCTGCACACAGGCGTGGACGAACACACTCTGCAGAGCCAGGGGCAGGATCTGACCATCTCTTTGGGCGGCAGCGAACATAGGAAGCACACCAAGGGCTAACGAAGGAGGATCAAAGAGCACATTACCATGCCTCCCCTCTTCCTCTTGCTCTGTCTCTTTTCCTCTCTTTGTCGTTCACAAGCAATAAGAGGCCCGCCGGCCGCCTGTCCTTGTGCTTGTTAGACGGTGACAATAGGACGTACCCTGAGCAAAAGGAAATGAATTATTTACTCTGCTCCCTCTTGTACTCTTGAAGAAAAAAAAAAGAAAGAGACCCTTTTCTTGTTTTACCATTGAACTTACTGCTCTCGTATTCCATGCGCGCCTTGTTCTGTGGCCTTAGATGTTAAATGCCTAGAATAATTCTGTTCACCGTCGCTGAAGATAACTGTCCATGGTCGTACGGCGCAGAACACTCAAGGTAGAGGAGGGCGCACACTCGAAGGGATATAAGCATGTATTGTGTGTAGACAAGGCTGTTTCAATATGCACGCCCTCGCTCAAACTTTCCCTTTGTCCACGCCGAGTTCGAGGCGAACAGGGTGACATCTGAGGGCGCCGGAGTGCAACGGCGGCGGTAAAGTGGAGGGTAGGTGCTGCGGTTCGTCTGCGCCTGATAAGCATAAGTCTGCTAATTAATCTGATTATAAAGAGACAATTAAATCCACGAAGCGGCTTGATATCCCATGACCCCCGGCAGAAGAACAAGACCCTTGCGAGCGAAGCTGCCCTCACCGCAGAGCTGACAGGAGCTGACAATGGTTAACACGAGTTCGCGTCACTGTGTGTGTATCTGAGGACACGTTCTGCTCAGCACAATATGCCCTTGGTGAAGTGCTTCCTTAATTATTTCACTTATTCTCACACATACTCACTTCCTCCCTCCATCTCTCTCATGCTCCAATCACACATTTTTTTCTCTCCCTTCATCATAATTTCTCCTCACACCCCTTCCTCGTCTTCGCCGTCTTCTCTTCTCAGTTCTCATCTGTCCGCCCCTCCTTATCCTCTGTCTTCTTCTGTATCTTTTCCCCTGACCCTGCCTCTGTTCTTAGGAGCCTTAATGACCATCTTCGAAACAAGGGGGGAGTAATGGTCACCTTGATAATGATGATGGTTGTGTTTGGTAAAGCGGTGAGAGTGCTGTGGGCAGAGCGTGGTCTGTCAGGACAAACGCACCATTCTCCCTCGACTGCTCCTGTACAAAATTGGAAACTAGAAAAGACTAAGACTCGTTTTGGAGAGATACATGGATACAATAGAATTACCGTATTTTCCGCACTATAAGGTGCACCTAAAAACCTTAAATTTCCTCAAAAGCCGACAGTGCGCCTTATAACCCGGTGCGCCTTATATATGGACCAATATTGAGCCACAACAGGTCTAGCAACTACCGTAAGCAGCTGCCGACTTCATTTTCCCCGTAGAAGCGCGCA
>CAEGAF010138051.1:0-34449 GCA_903067075.1 Micropoecilia bifurca
GGCTGAATGTGGCCGGGGGTCGTCCGTCGGCGGGGGGTGTCAGGTGGCCGCCGCGCTGTGCGGGGGGGTCTTGTGGGGGTTGGGGGGGGGGGGGGGGGGGGGGGGGGGGGGCCAGCTATCTCGCATCCAATCTGATGTCTCGGCTGCTGAAGTCTCTCCGGGGTCTTGAGGGGTGGGCTACACATGCTTATTATCCCAGACACTTTCCGTCCGTGGCGCGTCTCCGGCTTTGAACGCGTTTGGGCTCCGGACACGGGTGGCTACTGACACACTCGCGCAACCCCCCCCCCCTCCCTCCCCCCCTCACCTCCCTCCTCCTCCATCACACACACACACCCTCTCTCATTCACACAGCTTTGCAAAAGCACAGCCCGGGACTGGACTGGCCGGAGGAATACAGCATCTGACTGAAAGCGCTGATGGTACGGTGATTTTTTTATTCTTTCTTTCTTTCTTTTTTCTTTGTTTTTGTCAGATCTAGCTCGTTTACGCACAAACAACAGGGACTAAAGTCAGACAGCGTGTTGGTAGAACACGGACAGGAGCAGAGCATCAACAAATACGCAACATGTTTATTTGTGTATGTTAATTATTAACTTTGGGTTTATCATTATATTTATATCACCACTGGACAGCTATTAGATTAGGTTGCTTATATTAATTTGCCAGCGTTATTGCATGCAAAGTGATTTCATAACTTTAATCGTTTACGATTATGAACAGATCTAGCTCGCAGATCTAACAGTGTTGATCAGTCGGTGGATGGACAGACTCAGACCTCTGAAGATGTTTGTGGTGTCTGGAGTCAAGATGTTACTTTTTTTTCTTTCTTTTTTTTCAAGCGCATCCAGGAAACACGAATTTGATCGTTGTGTTCCTCCAACGATTCCTGAAGACTTTTTGCTTTGTGGCAAAAAAAAAGTCTGAAAGCTGCCTCAGCCACCAATGCTACTTTACTGAAACAAGTGACAAATGTTTGCTCTGTGTTTGTGGTGCGTTTAAAAAGTGAGGTTCTTGTGGATGAAAGGACTTGAAGATATTACAGCAGAACATCGTCCACTTGCTTCCTCCCTATTATGTTTTTCCCCCAGTAAAACACCTGGAAATCTACTTGATGTAAGAGAAAAATGATTCCCCAGACCTTGTCAACAACTTTTACTGCAAGATGGTTAGTTCTTTATGTGGTGGAGTCCTCAATGTTGGCATGTTGACTGGTCTGTAACACCCACATGCATAAATTAGCCTGGAAGGAAGCACTGTCCCTTCCTTGGTCACCTGTTAGGGATACTGACCCCTGCACAGGTGGGGATCTTTGCTTTGCCTGATAAGGCTCACTAACCCCAGTGGAGCAGTGTGTGTTGGCCTGAACACCTGACGTTTCTCGATCTGACATTTCCGTTCTCATCACCCAAACAAATTTATGCTGCTGATGATGCTAGTAAGAAAACATTCCTGCAGTAAGAAAACATAACTGCATCAAGCTATTTGCCGTTTGATTTGCACCTTCTGACTGGCTGCTGTTATAAAGTGCAGCTTCACTGTTTTCTTTTTTTAAGGAATATGGACTACATTTAGAGATTTTGACAACCTTTTTATTGTCCGCCACTAAAGAAGGAGCACTGGGGTCTATTCAAGTCAAACCTCAGCTGTCACCACAAACCATGACCACTGCACTCATGGATCTTTGGATAGACTGTGACCCATTGCGGTCGTCACAGTTCGGCTCTTGTCAAACTTGTTCCAACCCTAACACTCACCCGTTTCTTCCTGCTTTAGCTCAAACTCGTGTCATTCACTTCAACTGTCAATGGTCGTAATGTTATGCTTCATTGGTGTATCTTTTCATTTTACTCAAAGAGGGTGAATCGGCTATTTGCACTGAATTTACGAGAACAGCCTCCAGTCCTGATCCAGCAGCCTATAAAAGCAACGCTGTCATGGACAAGACACGATGAGAGTTGACCTTTTTCTTCATTTTCCCATCTTCCACCCCACTGCCTTTGCTCTCTCCTTATGTGTGTGTGTGTATTTGTGTGGTTTAGGAATTACGTTGGACAAGATTAATCTTTTCTCCACACAGGAGTTCCTCGTGTAGCCAAGGGGTCACATGCATCGTGCTGGCTGCAGTTCTGTATGTAAGAAATTGGTTAAAACAGAGAGAAAAATTGGAGGAAAATAAGATTGATAAATGGAGGACAGAGCGAGAAAGACCAGCCGTGGCCTCCCGGCGTTGCCACAGCCGCTGCTGCTGCTGCTGCTGCTGGGCCCCTCAGTGTTTTCTAGAATTGATCATCAGCCTTCACCAATAAACAGCCCGGCTCTGAGGATGTGTGAACTCTCCGAGGGGCCCCCTAATAGAAAAATCTATGGCTCTGTCCCCATCCCTCAATAAGTCGGATCCCGAATCCCTCAGTCCCACCTTCATCACTAACTTCTAACCTCATTTGTTGCTTTTGTTTTTCCACAGAGGCAATTACCTTTCTCACACCGTGCGTCACAGCACTCTGGCTGCCGGCTGTGTTATCTCAGCAGCTGCAGCAAACGCGCTCACTGAATTTACAACTCAAACTTGCCTAAGGAACGTGCACCACACAGCATAATCTTTAGTTGATCCCGTCCCTGTGGCTCTTATCCCTTGTAAGAGCTGTTGTTTTATGAGGGATACAAAAAGCCGAGCCTGCTGTTCCAGCTGTTGACGGAGCGTCCGTTATTTCCAACGCGAGTCGGTTTGCTGGATGAGTCGTAAGACAGGCAGGGGGACTTGCAAATCAAATTGCTGAAATCTATTGAAGCTTCTGTCTTGATTTTCCGGAGGGCAGCAGGGTGAGGAGAAACAAGGCTCCGAGCCCTAAACACAACTGGAAAGGAAAACAAAACCTGCCGCCGAGGAATTTTATGATGCGCCTCGATCAGCCAGCTGTGCAGTACAAACTCGATGTGGATGGTAGAGCTGTTGAATTCTTTTTTTTAAGTATAAGAAGCCCAGTCGAAGGTTCTTATTATTTGTACCCATTCATGCAGTCGTTATATGCCTCTGCCAACTCTCCCTCAGCCAGTCCTGCTTCTTAAAGTGACAAACTACACACCACTACTTTGCGTTCCTGCCTTCTTGTCTGTCTGCAGCTTCCAGCCTGAGAAAGTTTCTCCATCTTGATGAGTTCATTCCCTGTTTTTTTTTTAAACTGTATTCAAACAGAATGTCTCATGATGTCAGCTTGATTCGGCTTCCCCTCACCCACCGAGTAAACGTCTTTCAGTCGGTGCTGTTTGTGATTAATGGAACATCAAAAGCTCAGTGTGATACATTCCCGAGGATACGAGTCTGCCAGGGACACATAAACATCATTAATGAAGAAGAAGCAGATTGAAGAGAGACGGAACGAGGGTGAGGAGGCTAAAAAACTGGGAGGGGAACATTCATTTTTGTCAGCAGTGTGATGTAGAGGCTACTTACCTGTGGTTTTGTTAATGATTACCCCTGTAAAGCCACTTTTGAGGGATGAAGGGACAGTTTGCACCCCGTGATCACGTTATGATCTACCATCAGTTTGCTGCGTGCAGCAATGGATGGATGGATGGCAGCTTTTTTTCTCTACTAACTCCATCTGGAAAAATCACATCTTCCTTTGCTCTTTGATGGCCAGTGGCAAAAAAAAGAAAGAAAAACTCGGAAGCACACAAAGAAAACTTCTCCACTCAAGACGACAGCTATATTTATCCAAGTATGCAGTTCTCTCCTGGGCTCAGAGGCTTAATTACCCAGAAGAGGGGGAAGTAAAGATGAATAGCAATTATGCAACAGTATGCAAAGTGTCCTGAATTGTGGGGCTTTTTGTAGATGGAACCATCACTGCTGTTTTCCAGATGAAAGTCCCGGTCAAGATTTCATGACACGGATTCTAAGCTGTTTGTACATTTAAGTTATTCAAAGTCGTCCTGATGCACTTGAACTTTTGCCCCTTGTGTCACTCTACAGTCACAGTGTATTTTATTACGATTTTATGTGACAGACCAAGACAAAGCAATGTATACTGCTAATATGGAAGGAAAATACAACTAAGTAAAATGTTCGTTGAACTGCTGAAGCTACTCTTTAAAAATTGGAAAAGGAAGCAACAGCGATTTTATTTGTGATAGGAAATTTGTTTTGATTTTTGAATCAAAGAACCCCAACTTCTTAATGTTATACCATTTTATGATATGACATAAAGAAAAGCCAAAGATTTTACAAAAAGACTATGAAAACATCTTATTTAACGGAAAAACCAATACTTACAAAATCATGTCAACAGTAAGGACATTTGGGAATTTGGGGTGTTGTTACTTAAAGATTTGTTTTAAAATGGGTCAGAAATCTTTACATACTTTTGCAAAACTACTGTGTGTCATAGATGGAACATTTTGCTAACCCATTCTCTTTCCTTGTAGATAAAACATTTCACAGTCTGTTTTCTTCCTAATAAATGACACACAGTTTAGTTTTAGGTCCGGGAGGCTCAAATATTTCTCCCATTAGATGTGTCAGCTGCCATCGTATGCAAAGAGGTTTTTTAATATTTAATGCAGTAACAAGCTATTTCGTTTTTTCAGAGAAGAACATGCCATTAAAGTGTACATTCTGGACTGACTGGAATAACTTGGCATACATAGTAGAAAAGAAAATGTTAAATATTTATGCAAATGTCTGACAAGGAAGTGCCTTTGGGCAATAATCCCAACAACTCCAATAAGAGCTGCTCTGAAGACCATCAGTAAATGCCCTGGAGGTGTCACTCTATGGGAGCTGCTCATGCAAGAGGTTGGGGGGAAAAAAAATAGCCATCAAAATAAAATCTCATTTTGTGTCTTTTCCCATGTCTTCCCTGCGGCGCCAGCGTGAAGGATGTAGAGCCGGAGGTGGGGGCAGGATGGAGTGCTCCTGGAAGACGGTGCTGCTGCTGGTGTGCGCGTCTCTTGGGGTCCAGTACACGGCTATCCGGACCCTGAGGGACTCGATGTCTGGACCCTGTCAGAGAGCCTACCGCTGCAGGAGCAGATACCACAGAGGTACCATCGGATGGCACATTAAAACCTTGCTAAAGTGTAAAAAGTGTGCAGATATAGCAGAGATAATAAGTATTAAACAGAATAATATTTTGCTCATTCAATATAATTTAAACACCATATGTCAGAAACAATCCAAGCAGTTCATACTTACAAAGAAATCTAACCAAGTATCCATAAACATGAGTAAATTAGTAGAAGGACAGAAAAAACACACAGAAATCATTTAAATATTTTTTATGTAACAAATAAACTACATGCATGCATATCAAGAAGGAACTGACATTAATTTTGATAAACCTCTTTTTTTGTTGTTCTTTAAAGTTTTCAATCTTAAAGTCAACCTTGTGGTTATGAGCCGGCGCTCAGCATCCGTCAGGGTTTTACTTTGAGTGTAAGGCTGCTCTGCATCTTCACTGCGTCCTCTTTGGAAATCTACCAATTGGCTTTCATGTTCCATCCCCTCTAATCTTTAAATTATTGTATCAATGCATGAAAACCTTTCTGCATTCTGCCACTCACAACCATTAGAGGATTATACAAATGTGAATGCCTGACAAAAAAATAACACGAAAGCCAGATTTAGACGGAGTTACAATTTCTTGACTAACGGTTCTAAATCCTGACCATCTGACAGCCTGTTTCCATTTGCAGTTTTTACTCATTTTCCCTTCATTTTCCCTGCACTCCATACTTTTTCTCTTTTCTTAGTTTTTCTTCTATGTTTTAAAGCTGTATTTTGAAATAAGTTGCAATCCTCTAGCGCAATGTTAGTTTTTCAAATTTCTTGCCTGGTTTTAAAATTTCAATCTCAAATGATTTTTTTCTTTGTTTTCTGTGCCTTTGGGCCATTTCTTTTCTTAATTTACTTCAATTCCAATTTAATATGTCATTCCACAGTAACATTATGGGCTTATTTGTCTTGATTTCATTGGGTATGTGGATTACGTGGTTTGCAACTGAGAATTGGCGTGAATTACATATCAATAGCCCCTTTAAAAAGTGCATTTTCTGAAAAGACGAAAACCTGAAATACATCAGGATACAGAGAAACATTCAAAACTTGATTGATAATATTATAATTTCAACAAAAACTTTTAGAAATAGTTCTTAACATCAGTGCGGTTATAGATGCAATATAAAAAGGAAACTGAGCACTGAAAATGAGGATTCCCTGCAAATGGAGAAAAGAAAAATGAAAAATGCATTATTTGTCTTGCAATTATTCTCCCATTTGCCACCATTAATACACTCAAACTGCACAGATGTAAGTTGCCAGCGAAAGGCTCCTGAATTAAAAAAAGAAAAAAACCCTCTTTGCAATCAACTCTTCATCAGCAGTAATTGCCCATTATTTACTCTATATTTAGAGATCTACTATTTCATAACCCGCCTTTGAAAACCACCATCAGTCTCCTGGATGTTTGCGCTAAATAATTTAAACTTTATTGGCTTTAATCTGTAGTTTCCCCAGGAATAAATATAGAAATAACACTGCAGTTCACATTTATGAGCTAAAGCTGGTCTTCTGAAACGAACCGCTTTCCCACACATCTTTTAAAGTAATGATTGCAGCATTTTCTGGAATAAGTTATTTAAAGGCTGTTCTTAAAACATCGTATGAATGACGATAATTTTGAAAGCACTCGTCTTTTTCTTCCCCTTGCTCAAGACTCCAGATGGGCTGCCTTGTGCGATGACAGCTGGATGCCCGTCGAGTTGCCTCAGAAGCATATACTGCTTTTTGCAACAACGCGCAGCGGCTCCTCGTTCACCGGACAGCTACTCAACCAGCATCCCGGGATCTTCTACGTCTTTGAGCCCCTTTACCACGTCCAGCAGGCCTTCACCAACTCCAGCAGCAGGTTGCGTCGATCTTTAGACCGTCGGGCCTTGCTTGGAGCATACAGAGACCTTCTCTTAAACCTGTACACCTGCGACCTTCACTTCATGGAGAACTACATCCGCCCTGAGGCCCAGGATCACATCACAAGCTCCTTTTTCCGACGGAGCTCAAGCCATGCCCTCTGTTCTCCTCCGGTTTGTTTGGAAGGGGCAGTTGCTGCAATGTCTGATTCGCCTGATGAAATCTGGTGTCCTAAGAAATGCGGGGCTCTGAACCTCACTCTAGCAGCCATGTCATGTTTGTCAAGAGGACATGTAGCCATAAAAACCGTGAGGATCCCCGAGGTGGGAGACCTGCGGACTCTGATGGAGGATCCACGTCTGGACCTGAAGATCATCCATCTGGTGAGAGACCCCAGAGCCATCCTCGCTTCCCGCATCATGGCGTTCTCTGACCAGTTTCGCGCTTGGAAAATATGGAACGCCACTGGACGCCAGCCTCGATACGTGGACCTTTCGCAGATCACCAGCACCTGTACGGACATGGCTGCCTCTGCAGAAACGGGCCTGCAGAAGCCAGCGTGGCTGCGAGGGCGATACATGCTGGTGCGGTACGAGGACTTGGCTCTTCACCCAAATGCCGGGGCGACTGAAATTTACAGGTTCGTGGGTCTGGAGATGGAGGACAGGGTGAGGATGTGGATATTGAAAAACACAAACAGCAGTGTGTCGGCTCCCTCTGAGTGGAATTACAAATACTCCACCACGAGAGACTCCAGAGCCACGGCGGAAAGTTGGAGGCTTCGTCTCAGCTTTGACATTGTGAGAACTATTCAGAACCTTTGTAGTGACACGTTGGCTCTGCTCGGATACAAGCAGGTTCACTCTGCTGCCGAACTCAGAAACTTGTCACAAAGTTTAGTGGGGCACAGAACGTTTCAGCCTGTCACATGACGATGCAAGAAATCTGCTTATTTATAAAACGTCTCCATGCTCAGATTTTGGTCTGTCAAGACGCGAATAAAATGAATGTAACTTTTTTGAATCCTGACTGATGCCTGAAATACTTTGCTATAGTTGGTAAGTTTTTGTTAAATATGTCAAAAGTGCCCTTTTTTTTACATGAAAAAAACTGGGAAACAGAACGATGCACCATTGGTGCTACTACTTCTGCTGTTTACTTATAACGCTTAGGCATTGACCAGGGGTTTCAGTCAAGACGTTTTAAAATAATTAGTGTCTCTCAAGGTGCATCCCCAGAAAACTCTGACACTGTTTTTGCTTAACCAATGTTTAAAAAGTTACAACCTTTGTATTTGAGCCAAGTTCATAGTTTTTATTAATTTAACAACCCAGAAGTTTCTTCTTCTACAATTAAGCTCAAAATTATTTATACCTTTATCAAATTTAGATTTAAGGTAAATTTTTTTATCCATATGTT
This sequence comes from Micropoecilia bifurca, assembly GCA_903067075.1. NCBI lineage: Eukaryota > Metazoa > Chordata > Actinopteri > Cyprinodontiformes > Poeciliidae > Micropoecilia > Micropoecilia bifurca. The sequence goes on from CAEGAF010138051.1 coordinate 8,330, forward strand.
TCTTCAGACTAAAAGTAACATCAACTTGTTGTAGTCTAACATTAAGTCATTAAGTCTGATGGGGAATAATTTTCCAATTGCAAAGATTTGGCAAAAGATAAATGGCTTCCTCTAATGTCAGAGACTAATTATTCCAACAACAAAAAAAACAATACCCTGCAAACCCTTTCAACATTTTAGACAAAGGAGATGTGTTGTAAAAACCCAAGTGGTCTGAGACATTTCCTTTGGAAACCTTGCAGACATTTTACAGTTAGCTCCCAATTTAAACGTCTAGTTGGCCAGGAGAAGTACCGTAATTGTTCAAATGCAAATCCTCCAGAGCAAAAGGTTATGAAGGCTGGTGAATGTAGCTCCTTCCTCATCTTTTCTGTAGAGCTGTATGTTCCCTTCATTCAATATTTTAGATGCTTTCAGATAACTGCAGTATCATCCTCAGCAGAACAAGGAGCATCATCTCCCATTGCAGTGTGTTGAAAATAAAACACAGCAATTTCCACACCGTATTTTCTGCATTATGTCTCGCCTCCTGTGAGCTGAAGTCAGTTCCTCTCCCTCATCCCTTCACCTTCATTTCCAGCTATATATGAAATGCCTCTGCAGCACATAAAACATTCCCCGTAGTGAGGTATGTGTAAACACCATCTGCAAAAGAAACTCAGCCTGAACTATCCACACATTTTCTTTAACCATCTCCAGTGTTTTTGTGTAACAACAGGCTTTGTCTGACAATTTTTAAAAAAATTTACAGGAATGGCGAAAAGGTCAGAAAATGTTTGTTTTCGCAAGGTGAAAACGTTCTATCCCCAAGAAGGGGGATGTAAGGTCTCAGAACTGAGCTTGCCAGATTTAAAGCATCAAATAATCATTGAATTGATATTGAAAATTCTGCTTTCTGTGAAAACCGAATGGTGAAAAAATATTAACAAAGACACATCTGTTGCTGTTTTTGAGTTTTTTGAGGTCGTTCAAATGGATTTACAAAGAACTAAAAAGCCCAGCTTTAGGTTTCCATTGAGAGCATGTGAATAAATCTGTGTTGTCTTCACTATCAAGAATAATATCAACTTTCTTTAGGGCTGTAAGAGAGCCAAAGTTATGTGCTGGACATGTTTACACATTGTGTACTAATATTTATTTGAGAGTTTTGATTAAAAAAAAAAGCAAATTACTTCCGAGTGAACAAGTGCAGTCCTCTGTCATTATGTTGGGTTTAGATGTCTTTTTTCATCTGAAGAGTCTCTAGTAGCTAATGTTTCACTCACAAAAAAAACACAAAATCCATGGACTGTGTTTAATTTATGTTCCAATGTCAAAGGAACAATATCAATGTGATTCAGCCTTCATCTGCAGTGCAAACTAACCAGAGATTTTACAGCGTCGAGTGGCGTTTATTCTGGTCTTTGTGTCTAAACAGAGGAAGGATGTGTGCCGTCTCCAGGCACCGACCCATTTCTTCTAATGTGGAGCCGCTGTCTTGCGATGAACACTGGGAGTAGTTTCTGAGGAGGCTCTCATCGTGTGAAACACAGACAAACCACTGAGCGGCTGTGATTTGCTTCCTTTTAAATGTGAACGTTGCATTGAAAAGGCGTCATTCACATCCCCACGGAGGCTGCAGCTCTTCCCCACTGGTAGCTATCAGCTTTCTTGCTTATGATGTTGATGAAAGCCCCAGCCGAGTGATGGAAAATGTGCAATTTAAGTACAACCGTCATGCTGCTCCATAAGTAGTATTAAACCTGAGGTGAAATTGTTCCTTTAATAATGTATTTTTAGGCACCCAGTTTTCCCATCTTTCTTGTAGTTGCTGACACCAAGGATATCTGAGCACAAAGAATTGATCTAGAGATTCAGCCGAGGAGAAGCAGGATTTAAGATGCATCGAGAGAAGACCAGCCCCCTTTCTTTGAACTTAATCTGCAAGGCTACACAAACTGGCCATAAAGCAGAGCTTTATGACACGCGGGGAGACGTACTTCATCGGTTTTTCCATCCGCAGCCTGACACACAAAGCTGCAAGTGGCCTGAGTCAGCCAGCAGCTAATTACCCATTTCTTCTCCACTCAATACAGACAACCCCCTTTCTGTTTTCTTAACTGTGCTGACAAATTCAGGTCTTAGTAATGCTGGAAACAAGATGCTGTGGGAAGAAAATGCATAGCAGCACACCTTTCATCAGTGGGTCTCATCCTCACCTGTCAAACGGTTAAACAATGCTACTTTATGTTTGCAGAAACCACAGGCGGTTCGAACTTTTTCAGATTAGGCACTTTAGATAACAGTTTTTGTGCTGCTTTATTAGAGAGCAATGCAGTGAGAAGCTCAGTTTTAACCTCTTAACCTTCACTGAGTGATAATAGCAACCGGCACCAAACACAATTTTCAAAAATAGGGCATGCAAAACATCTATGAAAATTTTCTGCCAACATGTCATATGGGCAAATCATGTTTTCAAGTCACACGAATTAGATAATGTGTGAATAGAGCATATAATCTAACAAAGCATTTACTGAAAGTTTGTCAGAAACCACATCTGCACACTCTCTTTTTGATAATCTATGCCTTGTTTCCGCATGTTGCCGCTTGTGATTTTAAGGCAATTTATTTATAAGCAAATGGTACTTTTCGCACCAAGTCCTCCATTCTGTGATACTTTTCCACCTTTGCATCTTCAGCATAGTTTGACCTGTAGAGAAATAAATGTATGAACAGTAACTGCTCAGGATGGCCAGAGCAAATTATCTCACATTCGCCAAAGTCTCCCAGGTGAAGGTTTTCTAATATTGCCTCCAAATTGCAACTTTTTCTGCTTGCTATTTCTTGGGGGGTAGCAAAGATAAGCCACAGGGCCATCCATGCAAAAGGCTTTTACTCATTAAAGTTATAAAATGCATCTGGGGTTTTATGACAGACGTTTATCTTCTTATAAATTACAGATACCTGTGTAACTCTATTGGCACATTGCATTTCAATCCCCTCCTTAAATCACCTAAATCCCAGATACAAGTGTGTCATAAAATACCTCCATGCAGACATGTTGGTTTCTTGTTTTTGTTGTTTGATATGAAGAGAGAGCAGAGGTACAAAGGTTAGAACTCATGCAAGGATTCATGCACATTTCTTAGATTAAAAAAAAGGAAGACATTTTCATTCCAGTGACGATTTGGAAGCATGTGGAGAGAGAACATGCTGACATCTATCACCCCACAGTGTCTTGGAATCATGCACTGCAACACATATTCTCCAATAAGTCTGGTGTTTTTTTTTTCCCAAGCATTAATACGTTCTTCTTACATCAGCTCACGAGAAGAGAGTTATGTATTTTTACACAGCTGGATTGCAATAATGTGCCTGATCTGCATTTTTTTTTGTTGAAAAAATATTTTTTAAAAACCCACATCATTCTTAGATGTGTTTTTTTTTCACTGTGGTGAAATTTTTGTCAAGCAGACACACAAACCAGGACAAGCAGGGACCAAGGATTTTAGCCACATTTGGAGCAATCAAGCTGCCAGTAACTTGAGTAGAGACAGTGATGTTTTACTTTGCACTCTTTCTTGTAGCATTACAAAGCAAGACTTTCAGAGGCTTGTCAAGTTTTCATGTCACAGGAAGAACATCACTGCTATATTTTCATTTACAAGCCTAAAGGCATTGAGTTGCTTCCATATGGCTGGTTTCTCTTTTTGTTTTAACAAGTGACTTAACAAAGTGTGGCTAATGAACTGCCTGAGAAGTGAATATAACGAGAGTCTAGTTCTGCGCCACTTGGAGCAATTTATTCCTCTTTCTTTATCACTTAATAGATGAATGAATACAAACCATCTTCATGAACCTCATTTTATTCCCTATTAAAACTCCATCCTGATGAAGATTACCTGACTCCGGCCACACCGATCTCAGGACTGGCGTCAGCTAGCTTCCTGTTCTGAGAGTAAGCATCCACTTGACCTTCTGTCGCTACTGTTGTGTCAGTGTCAGTCGATTCAGCTCTATCGTATAAATTCCCACCTGCTCCATCCCAACGCCCCTCTGTAATCACCAGGCTTAACCATTAGCTGGATCATAATGAGATGTGGGAGCAAAGGAGGAGGCGAGATGCCCTTGGAGTTGCTCCTCCATTTTGCAGGTGCGTCGCCTGACTTCATCGTCTTCCGCCGATTTTTTATGGTCTTTATCTCGGTGTGCAGCCAGAAACTCTGCAAATTCCAGCCTGTCGACACGGCGGACTGTGTTGAACAATATCAATGCAACATACATGATGCTGTGTGTTCAGAAGAAGATAAGGGAGTGCATCAAGCTGGGCTGCCAGTGGAGAAAAAGGGAGCAATTTTTTTTCCATCTAAGAGCTCCACAAATTGCTTGCCATATAGAAAGGCATTCATTTTAAGAAAAAAAAAAGAGGAGCTGCCGAGAGCAGAGTACAAAACATATTGGCGTCCCTGTTAAAATTACCTGAGAAAAGTGCCGTTGATAACTGAAGAAACGTCTCCAGGAAATTATTATTTCGTATTTGGATCAACCTGACGATGCAGCAGCACATAAAAATAGCTGCTCACAGAGGACACAATTTCAGCCTGATGGAAACTGAGAGCTACAGCAGCCTGTAATTTAGCACAAACTAAGTGCACACAGTCCATCACGTCTGAAATGTTCTATATGAAAATTACCAGAATATAAATGAAACGCTTACAATTTTAAGTTCAGCTGTTTGTTCTCGGCTGACGTGATCATAAAACCCGCAGAGGCACTTCCAAAAACAGTTTGCATTTTTCATTCTCCTTACAGGGAGCCAAAGATATCATTTACAGAGAGATTATGGAACATTTAGGAGCGAATGAAGCCTCTTCGCACCACAGTATCTTTATTACCAGGGCCACTCAGGCCCTTAGCAGACATCAGCCTCTGTCACACCCATCATTTATGTACAGTTATTTGCCCCCAATGCGCTTACCGCAGATGCACACACAAACACAAAGTGTCCTCGCTCTTCATTGATCATATGCACCTCTTTTTTTTCTTGACTTATTGTCAGATTTTTTCTTTGCAAAGTGTTTCTTTGCTATATATTTTTTAATAAAAGGTTCATTTTGATGGCATCGCTCCACTGTGTCTGAGTTGAGTCTCACATCATTTATTGTGTTTACCACTAATATTCATAATGGGGAATTCACTGCAATCATCAAACGGCCAGCTGGCGTAGCTGCGACTGGGTAGAGATCCTCTAGGTAAGAGCAGGTGGGTTGTCAGCAGTAGCTCTCCAGCAGACTGCAGGTAAAATGAAAAGGAAAAACACCAGCAGCAGATTTCCTGATGTAGCTGAGTGAAATGATCTAAAATTCACAAACTATTGGTCAGACAATCTCCTTCGGGATTGTCCTGTAGAGATCAGATTTTGTGGTTCGATCAGCTACGACACGCTGTGCAGATCAGCAAAGCAGCCCCATGCCATCACACTGCCACCACCATGTATGACTGTGAGGATGAATTCCTGAAATGTTGAATCAGGCTTTGCTCACGCAAGCGGCACACCTTCCCGACTCTTCTACTCTGGCTTGGTGAGTCCACAGAATATTTTTCCAAAAAATTTGAAGGATTATAAAAATGTTATTAGGAAAATTTAAGACATTCTTTTTTGTTGTTCAGTGTTTTTACTCCCATAAAACTCTCCCTGGGGAAGCCATTTTTATCCTGTCTGAACATTATTGGTAAATAATGAAGTCTGCCTTTAATTGAGACAAAGAAGGAATGTGGTGGTTTATGTCTTGTTCTTGGTTTGCCGACTATTCCTCTGCTGCTTGTTTTCTCCACTGGTGAACAACGGATCTCACTGGGTTGTTTCTGGGAATTCACTCACTCATTCAAACTTGAGGTGTCTTGTCCATATGTAAGGAGGAAGATAAAACTGAATGCACAAGTCTGAGTATAAGACAACTAATCAGTAACTACTGACCTGCCCATTAGAAAACATACATTTTTATTGACTTTGCTTTAAAAACTGGTTTCATGACATGGGAAACAGAAAAAGAATAAATCTATAACCATACCGATACATTTTCACACCGCCTTGCACCTAACTTTATTTGTTGTGTATTTTACCTATCATCGGCCTCATGAGTTTACATATTTACAAAAATTAAACGCTCAATTAATCTCATCCTTTTTTGCGCTGCTGTGTAGAAAACACACTGCATGAGATCATGTAGCGATTGCTTAACCACAGTGATACAGCAAACGGTTATTACGGACATTACAATCACGAGAATTAAAAATACATCACTTTCTACCCTTGTGCTACGTTGGAGCTATTTTTATGATGCACAAAGAAGCAGCAGCAGGAGTTCTGGCAAGAGAGACGTGGCTCATCTAGGGGCAGAAAATGAGAACTAACACAGAATCAAGCACGAGGCAAGTAACAGCAGGTTGTTTCTGAGAGAGTAAATAGCTCAATATGTACAGTCAGCCTGTTTGATGCGTTCTTCGCTATGCTTGCTTCTGGTCATTTTTAAAAGCGATATAAAATGCTGCCAACAAACTTAAGGAAACATATTCGTGTTTATTGTCACATGAGAAAAATTACATTTAAGTTTGTATTGTAGGAAGCTGCTTTAAAGGAAGATGAGAAATGTGGCAATGAAGCCATTAAAACCAAATACTCTATTACAATTAGAATTCATACATTTTCAAAGTATTGACAATTACTACAACAGTAAATAGATTCTTAATTATGCTAACATCCTGACAGTGGTTAAAAGAGCTCTTTTTAATCAAGCCAATAACATCTTAATTACATGTAGGGGATTTTCTTGGCTTGTAAAAGAGATGCTCCATGACTCTGTGATGAAAATGCAACACAGGCCATTTCAGTCCCCAGCTGTTCCTTAACTCCACGGTTTGTTCTGATAAGCTGTTTGGTTTAGCCTCAGAATATATATGTTTTGTGCAAACAACATCATGCAAACATGTGAAACCGCCCATACATGCATGTTTTGCCTCTAAAAGCAACACATTCTTATATTTGTTCTAAATAGTCTTGTGCAAAGATTCTTCAAAGATATTTCTTTTCTGATTTATTTGTCTTTTGCAAATCAAGGTCTGTCTCAATGTTGCTTAGGATGTTTTGAATTATTCCAGGTTTTTTTTCTAATTCAGTGCTTCTTTAGTGTTTATTTATGGATCCAGTTTTTTCAGGCTCCATTTTATATTATTTTCCTCGCTCCACTAATCCTGGCCCCAGTATTTAAACTTCCTGTTTTCCTTCACTTTTTTGCTGAATTGTCCATTTTTCCCCTCATGGTTCCTATTTTTTATTGTTAGGCTGCTATGTTTTTGCCCCTCTCCTGCTTCTGTCTCCCTCTGTTGTCTTCTTTTGGGTTTATGTTGGTGTATAAACCATCACTTTCATCATGATTCTGCCTCCGAGTTTGAATTGAACTCCTACATAATTTCACACCTTGACAAAATCAGCCTCAGTCAGTGTAATGGCTTCAGCCATAATTTTCTTCGGTTTTATGTTTATAAGCATTTATACGAAGGTCAAAAGACATTTTACGTCACAAAAATGATTAAATAGGTGTTCGTAATAAGAAATAGAGATGAAAAATTGGTTTCTGAGTTTCTCTGTATTCTTGTATCCTTGGGGTGTGAGTCTCTCTGCTGGCAGCTTCTCTGAAGGATCTTACCCCAGGCATAATCTTTCTACCGGAAGGTTTCAGGAAAAAGCCAGTCCAAATCTTTTTCAAGTGAGCAACACTCAGATGTTTCATACAGGGGGCGTCTCCCCCTCCATCTTTTGCTGCTCGGCATTTCTGTCCTCCTTTCACAGCGAGCTCCCTTTTTGGTAGCTTGTAGGCGAGAAAATGTCTGTGAGATTTCTTTTTCCTCTCCTGCCTTATTAAAGTCTTTCAAAGGCGAACTAAAGCAAGAAAGGAGGTGTGGGTTGAAGCATCACAGAGTTGGTAAGAGAAAAGTGCGAACACAACGCCATTGGCTGAGATCGGACCACACACGAGGTTCCAAGACTCGTTTGGCCTATACTTTCTGCTTACTGCCCACTCATCCCTGCTGAGATTTTCACAGCAACTTTGAAACGCTCATGCGGCTTCTCTTTTTCTGCTTTTTTATGTAACATACCTTTGAATGAGTCACATTCCTGCCTTTATGCTCCTTCAATTCTCCTGCTGCCAGTACTGCTCTGGCAAATTACCAGAGAACAAATACTGTACTTCCATTTGTTCCCATCCACAATTTTACAATTCTGAGCAACCTAAAGGAATTTTGCTTCACAAAGCCATCTCTCCATGAACATGACCCTGCCTGGTTCTGACCTGGCTCACCCTGGACAGATTAGTCTCCGTTAGCAGATCCTGCGCGCCTCTTCCTCTTGTTTCATAACCGCTCCATGAGTAGAACAAGCTACGCCAAGTCGTGTTTTGCGTGCTTTTGTTGATCGGGTCATGATTTACACCACCATATGAGCAGAGGCCAGACCTTGCAAACTCCAAACAACCACCCTTAACCACCTCAGTGAACAAGCAGACATACTGTCTGCTATCAAAGCTGCTCAGTGTGGAGGAGAGTAATTATGAGCAGTGCAAGGAACACAGGCGTTAACTTTAGAAGCAGAATAACTGGGATTTAGCAGCCCTACAAGCAGCACGTCTCTTCGAAGAATGGGTGTGCAAGGGAGAAGCAAGAAACTGTCAACATTACAGTTTTGTGCAAGTGGGAAACAGCAGAACTACATAAGATTAGTTTGGTGTGACGTGCATATTATTCTGTTTGAGTTTTTCTTTTCAGTAAAGCTCAAATATGAATGTTAGTGTACATCTTTTGACTGTATTACTAAACATGACTGCACACTTTTGTAGAAAAAAAAGTGCAGTGCACAAGACAAATAGATTTCTATGCTTAGCAAACTATCCGATGAAATGAATTGTTTTTATTATATTTAGGTGAGCAATAAACTTCTGAAAGACTGGATCTGGATTCATTTCAGTCCATAAAACCACAAACTCAAGGTTCTCCATTGCTGAGGGTCAATGCAAATGACTGGTCAGAATGCCAAACGCAGCTCCTGTACTTTCAGTCCATGGGGATTGTCACCTACCCCCCTGCAAAGAAAAGCAGATGGACAGACTGATCTGATTTCATTTTTGTTCAGAAGTTTTAAAATCTATCATGATAGAAAACATTTTTTCAGTTCTCACTGTGTGCATGCTAGGGAGAAAGTGTAGGCAAAGAATTCGTCTTTAAATGTTCGTATTAATACCAAAGTGCTGCAAGCATGGAGAAGGAAACAGTTTAAAGTTTTTTTCCAAGACAGCATTAACAGGAAGCGCATTAAAATATGCTAAAGCCAAATTAACAAGTTGCATGAAAACAGAGCGTAATACGCTAACGTTAGCATAGCACTTCAACAAACAAGTTTACATGCACACATGTGCAAGATTTAAGTTTACTGAAGACTGTAGCTGTATATGTAGCAATGCCCTTAGAAGCATGTAATAAGGTACGGCTGTGAATAAACATCTGTCAAAGTCAAGATAAGCAGATACTGCAGCATCTGCAATGTCGTTATTGAATGAGTTTACTTTTGAAGAATCTGTCTGATCCTAAAGATGACTACATTAAAACTGACTTTATACAGCAAGTCAGAGTAAAAACCTGGATATTTCCAAAAGTAGGAAGCCCTTATAAAGGCGTATTGTGGCATTGATGGATAATCAGTATTCATTGTGATGTAAATAATGAGTTTAATTTTATTCTTAAACAGTACAACTACCATTAATAAAAATCTTCAGTAATTAACACATTTGCATTTGAATGCGTTTGTATTTTAAATGACAGCATCTTCATTATTACTACAATGTGCTTGTAGACCTCAGTCCTTCCTTCTCTGCTAAATCCCAGTGTCCTTTTCTGCTCCGATCCTTTTTTGTTTCCAGTCACACAACCTAAGTCTCATCAGTGCCTCGGGGATGACATGTCTGCTGATGCTAACAAATGACGAACGTCCCCGCTGACAAGAAGTCCATCTATCTGTGTCAGAGTAATTGAATTTCATAAATATAATCAGAAGGGTCTGTTATGAAGGGACTTGTAGTCTGGTCTCTTCTTGGCAGTGACTGTTCTGTACACAACCAACACTGCCTGCAGCCTGATTAACAAGTGAAAGTGTCTGCATGATAACCATTGAATGCTCACACATTTGTCTGAGCAAGGAATATTCAAGTTGCAATTATTTGCCAATTAACTTTTGCTGCATTCTCATGTTTGGGTTTAAAACAAACCTCGTTCAGAAACCCCACAAGACAAGATTGCATTACCCAAATAAATCAGCGCTCTATGTGCAGACTGCCACTATTGATCAAAACAAATCAAGGCAGAAAACTTTGAAGTTATCGGACCCTATTTAGTTTTGATATTTTCTGAGTTTTCTGCTTTGATCAAAACAAATCAAAGCTGAAAACTCTGAATGCATTGAAACTGGCTGGAGTCCAAACCATAGATCTCAATCAATATCTGCCAGGCTGACGCTCCCTCTTCCCACTGTATGGTGGGAGCGATGTTATCTTTCACTGTATGTTGTGCTGAAACATATGCCTCACAAGACCCATATGCTCAACAGACAAACATCTAATTAGCTGCTAAATGGACCCGGCTTTGACCTGAGAAGTGTCCCTGAGGGGCAGTTAATCCTCACTGATGCAGTTTGAGGAATTATTGATCCAAAGGCCCATTAAACTAAACTACATAAGCACACAATCGAACAAGGCAGCAAGAAAGTCCTTCCATGCAAACTTGTTTCACAAGAAGTAGATAGCTCCACTCACACATACATAGAACAAAGTTGAAAATGTCTCTAGGGGTCCTTAAATGTCAAAAAGCAATAAAAGTCTTAGAGTTTTCTTTGATAAAAGCTTAATAGATTAAACCAAAGTATTCAAGACCTTGATGCCACTATATGGGGGCTGTGATATACAACATTGAAACAACATAACTACAACATAACTATGCTAATATCTCAGTCTGTCCCGTAGGTTTTGAATTTGGTCTGTATGCTGAAATTGAGAGATACAGAAATTTATGGTTTCCGTTCTGTTCATTTTCTTGTTATTAAAATCACAGCCTATCTACCAATGGGCCTATATTTTTATTTCCTACCTGATCCTTGTTAGAAGTGATTGAATCTCCTTTTGTCTTCTGAACTGCTCTAATTCTTCACAGCATAAATTCAGCAAGGTTTCAGAAAGATTTGCTGGAAATATCCATCCATATGTTGTCTCATTGCTGCAGATTGGTAAACTCCAAATACATGATGCTCTTATTTAAAAAAGGCTCTCTATTGGTTTAAGATCTACTGTGGGAGCCAGTATTGGAATAAAATCATTGAAGAAATTCAAAAAAAATTAGTTTTAAATAATTTGAGCTTTGTGACATTGTACATTATTCTGCAAGATCTGCTTCTACACCCATGATCAATCCATGCTTTCACCCATGTTACTTCGATAAGCTGATTGCAGGGTGCAACATCTGTACTCAGGGTGCAACATCTGTACTCAGCTAGCAGGATTTGCACCCGTTCTGGTTTTCTGCTCTTGTAGCCTGCTGTGAATGCTATTCTTCAAATGATTATAACATGTAGAAATTTAAGCTATTATTGAATTTCTGTCAATTGGAACTATTCTCATGTGACTTTTGAAACCAACAAGGTAATTTTTTTTAAAGGATTCGTGCTTCTCCTTGGATATTTTCTCTTTTTATGACGGATGGATGGATGGATAGATGGATGGATGGATGGATGGATGGATGGATGGATGGATGGATGGATGGATGGATGGATGGATGGATGGATGGATGGTGAAATAAGTTTGGAAAGACTTTTGGAAACAATCATGTTTTCCATTTTCTGTTTCCTTTTTGCGAACTCATGTGAAAAAGAAAAGTATAATAGTATTTTACACTTTTCCCAGATTAACAAATCACCTAGCAACCTTGACTCTAAAGTATAATCCTGGGAAATATGTACTCTAAATGATGCAAATGCAAGACAAGGAAAGAGAGAGAGCGAACAAGAGACAGAGAGAGAGACAGAAACTACCCCTCAGAAACAAGACACTTTGGTGAATAATCTTATTTTAAACAATAACGTGCTACAAAAATTAAAGCATCAAACTACAGGATGGATGACCAAAAGCCTCCTTTGGAAAGCGTTCAGACAGCTGTGATTTCCTGCCAAAATGACAAACCTGACTGGAAAAGGCCTGGAAGAGCACCTGGCTGATTCTTTTACTCTCACATGTGAAAGTCCTGATAGATTTCATTTTCGGAACAACTGATAGTTTGTCACATCTGCTGTGCTGAAGGACATGCTGTGAAGAGAGTGTCAGCATATGGCAGATTTAATTAATGTGAACCGTCTCATTGTGTTTCTCACGCAGACAGTTTCGACCTAGTTATTCCCTCAAGACCTCATGTGTTTGGGGGATTAGCAGGTGTTTCATTTGATTGGGTTCATTTATTACTTACAGAATTAATAAGCGTGCTCTTTGCCCACCTGTGGATGGATTTCACTCCAACTTAAAGCTACAGCTTCAGCATAAAGTCAATTGAGAGCTTAGTTTAAAAGTTGGGTGTAGCATTTATATTTCATGACTTGCAGAAAAACAGCTTAAAATAGATTTATCTGCTCGAGATTTAGTCACTGACAGGCCAAGATGCGGAGGCTTAATTCTTGGATCAATGAGTGTCTTCTGATGTGCTTTGTTTGTACTCTGCCATTCGTCTTCTGCTCGGCCAAGAAAAGGTCTTCTTTAATGGAATTGAACACTAACTTGGCATTTATTGGGACATTTATTGGCTTCTCAGGACATTTTTCAGCAGGTTTTTTTCTGTCTTTTTGGATGAGTTGCTGTTGGTGATAAAGAAAAACAACAACGGCTCCAGTTAAGAAAGACAAAAACATAAAAAGACAATTAGATAGTTTGATTTTGCACATGGCACTGGTAATAAGACCTCAAGCTCTGACGGAATTTAAGGGTTACTATACAAAACTTTCTATGAATAAAGACAGCAGTTATCAGAACGTATTGCTTCTTAAACAACTTATTAGTTCTTTAATAAGTTTAAGAATTTAACTACCACCTTGTCTTGACACGGACTTGGTGGTAGCCAGGAACTTATGTTACTGTTCAGAACTTTCTAGTAACTTTCCTGCTCCTTAAGGAAATTATGTGTTAGGTCATGGAAAATAAACTGCTAGATCTTGTGAAGTAAACTCTCAGCAGACTGTGAAGGTGCAGACTGTTACATGACTGCTGTGTTTTCCTGTTTCCTGTTTGGATTTGAATGAATTCACTTTCTTGAAACCTTCACTATAAAACCAAACATCTTTTCTGATTTCTTTCTTACATAACCAACTTAAACAAAAATGTAATAATAGACTGGAAGAAGGCATGGTGATTATTAGGTGAAAGGATTATAATGTAAGAGAAACATAAAATGTTTATATATTTGTTCCGATATCCATATCCAAACCTGGTTCAAGCACATTTCTATTATTTTGCACCACTATGTAGAATGCATTTATGGATTTTGTGGCTTTTTACAGCTCTATCATTAAGATCTCTTAAAACCACATGGTACAGGTGACAAACGTTTCAGCTGTAAACATACAAAGGAAAACAGTTTTTAGTTGGAAAGTATGCTGTTGTTAAACCATGGTAGGATCATTTTTGGACAATATGAGTAAAGCTTAGTTTAAGTTCTTACAATCCAGTTGGAAACTCTCCACTAAAACTGCAAGGTCTATTGCCATCAATAAAAAATATTTTTGTTTATTGCAGCTTTGGTGAGCTTTGGAGGACAGAAGTATTTTTCCACATGTAAAAATCAAATAAACAAATAAATCTGCAGTGTGGGAATGTTTTGTAAAATTAAACCTGCTCAGCATAGGTACAATTAAAGGCAGCATTAAGTCGTTCTCACATAATCACACTGAAAACCTGCCCTGCGGGAACACATTGCGCAAGCTCTTCAGAGCAGAAGACTCTTTGATGAAAACACATCTTTGTGAGAAAATAAAACAGAGGAATCCCTGAGTAAAGATAACACAAGGAGGCAAAAAAAAGTTAAAGAAAACCAGATTTATGTTATTACATATTTTAGTATTAGTGTTAACAATGAGCAAGAAAAAAGCAATTAGAAAAACAAGAAGAGGATATTATATGATGTCAGGTCCTGCCAGTATGCATTCTTCCTTCCAGGTAATGTTAGAGAAAATCACACATTTACTCACTCAGCCTTGAAATACTACAAGTAAAAAATGCTTCAGCATTTGGAAACATTTTTTGTATTTACATTTTTTTCTGAACAAAGAGTTTGTTCTCCATCTACCAAAAATGTGAAATAACTTTTTTAAAGCTTCTATAATAATTATTCTCTCAGTTAAGCGCATGACATGTAGTCTGACTGTAATACTGAACCTCAGAAGGTCATTAATTCAAATTACGTACAGTTTTACACTTGGTTTTATTTAACATAATAACTCTAAAGAACTTTTAAAAAGTTCCATTAATACTGATATACTGCAGTGAATTGCTTAAAAATTGATAAAGTGCAAGATTTACGCCTGTTAGCCGTTCCTGCTCAGTCTGCTGACCGTGGTCTGAAGACACAGGGGAGATCTTCGTCCAGGGCCGAAGTGAAGTCTCTACTTCGGGGCTAACTCCCTCACACGCCTTGAACATAAATGATAAAATGTTGATATTTTTTTACAGCTCTTCTGTTTCATCTGGGTGACTCAAAACAAAACAAAAAAATATGAATGAAAGGATAAGAGACAATTCAAATATAAATATTAGTATTTTTAAAAGTGATGCTGCAACATTTTAGACTTTAGCATCAGTTAACCCTGAGGAGAAAGAAATAAAGGAGCATTGATTGGTGGACCAACACAGTGTTCTGTCATTATCGACTGGCTCTGCTGTCAGAAAATAAAATAGACAAGCTATTCACAGAGGAAATGCAAAGAACAATCCAGCCTTCAAAACCTGACAGTCTGTGCTCGTACACAAAGGAATTCCACACAGATCTCACTAATTAAGTTACGCATTTTCAGATTCATATTCAGCCACCGTGTCGCAGATCAAAGAGGACATATATTGTATTATCTTTAACAATGAAGCACTTTTTCCCTCTCTTTTGCTGAAGATAAATATCCAGTTCACAAACAGAATCCACAATGTTCAATCGGACTGAGACGGTTTCCATAGCAATATAATACAAACAATAAAAAGGAATCTATTTTTTATTGGCACTGAAAGATGAATACAGACTGTCTCAGACGTGCGACACATGAAAGGTTTTCCATTATTTCGATAAAGACCAGAAACCCACAAGAAATTGACGAAACAGGAGTTTCTTGCCGACCGGTGAGCACAAGGCTCTGCCTCATGCAGCCATGCTGTGAAATCTTCTATTAACTTTTCTTTATCTCACAAATAGATGAAGAAGAAATAAAATGTGCTGAATAAACCAGTGCGGATTGGTATAATGCCCTGTGAAATTGAGTTGGCAGTGAGGAAAGAATACAAATACACATCTAAATAATAAAAAAAGAGATGTGGATGTGATTTCACTGCTGATTTGGATTTTATGAGTAAAGTTTTGAGCCGCTTGAATATCCCGCATTTATTTAAACTTTTTAAATAAATCACCACTGTGTAATTGATTCCATTTAATTCATTATTGATCCCAGACCCAGTACTAGTCTCATTTGGATATACGGTAACCCAGATCCCATCTTTATTATCGTATTTTTGACTGATTTAACTCCAGAAGTCTAAGATTCTTAGGTTTTTCTAACATTAAGTTTCATTTATTGTGCTACAAATAATTTGTGTTTTGCATAAAACTAAATAAATCCTAAAATGACAACATCTAACACTATACTGTTAACTTCCACTTAAGCTGATTATAGTTTTTCCTAACAATTTGAACTGGAAATGTTCTTATCAGTGGTATACAAGAATATGGAAAACTTGAGGGATAAATTTTTGCAGTCATCACACAGAAATGCAGTTTTGCCCATTGTTTAAACTACTGTTTTGTTGTGAAGTCTGTTGTGCCGTCCTGTCTTTCACTTTCACCATCCCAATTTCCAGATTAAGCAGCTCCACTGCTGACTGGAATGTGGAAATCGGTATAGAAGATTTTTCTCTGACTCTTCATTTTTAAGCTTGCATCCATAAATACAGATGGATGTTTCGGTAGAATAGAGCAGTAAAACTGGTAAGGTTGACTACCTATTATACCTATTATAAAACAATCCAAACTTTTAAGGAAAGCAGTTTCTAATTGGAAAATGAGACCAAGAATGGTTCAAACGACTGCAGTGCCTCTAGACATATAGCATGTTTTCCATTTCTGACATATTTGCATTACTAAGTTTAGTTGGGGTTTTTTTCTGTGTCCAATATTTTGGTTTTTGTGTTTTGAATTCAAACTGAGTTTTGCTAATTAGCTATTTGAGTGTCTCTACAGTCCCATTTGTACCTCTGATTGTTTGTATTTAGTCTTATTTCTGCCTTAACATTTTACTCCCTGTTTTCTTCCTACAGTTCCTCTAATGGCTTCATTCTTCAGTTATATAAATCTGGATTTAGAGTCGTTCTCTATTCACATGATTGTCCTATCCTCCCTGGATTAAAACATGGCAAACTCTGCACATAGTCAAAGGAGTCTGTGAAGTCTGCTCTTGCTCACAGTTAATCCCGACTGTCTTTTCTGGTCAGCAGGTTTCGTAATGGTCAGTTCAAAACATCAAAAGGTCATTTAACCTACAGCACAGTGAGAGTCAAAATGCATCACAATGGATACATGTGTAAGATAAAGAAGGTTTCACTGTTTGTGGGTGTTTCCCAACAAAAAGAAGAGAGGCTTGATCGAACGATAGGTGTGAAGATTTGATTATCATGCACCAAAGGGTTCTGTGGAGCTCAACACTGAAGGTCTTCCTTTTGCCTATTGGTAAGAAAAATGGTTTGTGTTTTATGTTAAAGAGAAGAACTTTGATTCTAATAGGATTTGGATAAAAAACTAAACAAAAACAAATGTCTGTTGATAAATAAATTTTAGTAGACAGTTGAGAAATTAGTGCAGATGGAATGACAAGGTCAGCATGACTTTTCTACAGGTGGGTTCAACAGTTCCTGTAGAAAAACTATGATTTGCACAAACTAGAAAAGGCTAAAATTGATGTGAATGCTCCCAAATGTTTTTCACAGTTTTGAATAAAATCATTTGGATCTCAAAACCTGTGCTGGTTGGCTGCAGGCTACGACCGAAAGCGAGTGAATTTCTGCAGTGAACCATTCTTCACTGCAGAATGGTTGGGGTTGTTGAACCAGGAGCCTCCATAATTTTGTTCCCTCAGCTGCAGCCAGTTCTGCAGTTGTGACCAACAAGCTGCACGAGTTTTTATGGCAAAAATGCAAATGCAGCAGACATGAAACCCATCTCTCTCTCTCTCTCTCTCTCCCTCTCTCTCTCTCACTATCTCTCTCTCTCTTTCTTTCTCTTGCTCTCTCTCTCTCTTTCTCTGTGTCCTTCACTAAATATACCTTATTGTTGTTTCTGGAGTGTAAGACGCCTGGACACCGTGTAGTACCAGGATGGAGCATGCTATGCAAGATGTTCAAAACAGGCTTTTCATCATAGCAACCGAGATGTTGCTATGTTACCAGACCGTGATGTGCCTCTTTTCTCAGAACAGAAAGCTCTTCATGTTCACAATTTGAGGGGGGTTACGGCGTAGCTAATGGGACCTCGGGTCGCTCAAGAGGCGAACGCTATTCACAACCTGGAAACATTAGTGTTCTTCCCAGTAGCACAAGATCAGAGGGATTCATAGAAAAAATGGTTAGACGTGTTCAGTTTGTTTTTATTAGTGTATTTGAAACAAAAATATTACGCAGGGAGTGGGATGGAAGAAGTAACAGGATGAATAATATACACAATATACAGAAAACTGATTTAGCTTAAGTTTATTTGTTTTTTCTTTAGTTTGTTTTTTTTGTGGTATAGGTGACAGTTTTACAGATAATAGATTAGTTTGGATTTGTTTTAAGTCCACTTCTTTGAATTTGATATCCATCATAATTTCTGAATCTGTAGCAACCAGACCGATATAAATGTGAGCTTTTGGGAAAAGTTAATGAATCCTCAGTCATAAAGAAGAACACAATATCAATATACTACCTCATCAAAATAACTAACGGATCAACCTAAAGGATCACGTGATTGTGAGTCTAGATAAAAAGCAAGATATTAGAAGGTCTCACAGTGGCAATACTAATAAATATTGCGATGACGATGTCAGATGTGATACGTATTCCTATTTTCTGATTTGCTCTGTTTCTCATCAGTGCTTCCATGTCTCCTCCATCATGGTGACCTTTAGCATTTTGAGCATCTGTCCATCTGTCCATCAAGGTGGCTGAATATTATACTAGCGTGTAAAATCCGAATTCATAACACTTAGAATACATTAGTCAATAATGATTGCACTCATAACAGTCCTTTATGTATATCGTACACAGTCATATTTACAGAGTTCATTCGCAACCAGATCTTGAAGTCACAGGAATATAACATAAGTCTTCAACTCCTCCACTTGAGGCAAAGACAAATCCCTGTCCCAATGGGAGGAAGTGACTTTCTTCCAACTCATACATTTTATTTTGCATGTGATCCTGGTTTGATTGTAAGTTATCAAGATCCTGAAAGATAAAAAAAAAAAAAACAATCTAGCAACCTAAAAAAAAAGCAACATACACGTGTGAAGCAGATGTTCCCCTCTCGTTCTCAAACAGATTTGTGAATAAAATGAGCTCATCCTTTATTAATGCAGCTCATGAATACAGTCAAGGAGAAAAGGAAGTGTGGAAAGTGTGGTTCCATCAGTCTCTGTCTATATTTGAATCTCGGGCAGATGGGACCTTCTTGCGTGCACAGATGCAGCCCGTAAACACTACTCATCGTCAAGGATGAAGAGGTTCAACGATTCTCCTCATTAGAGAACATACATCCATGGATTCTTCAGCTTTCAAACTGTATTTCTAACTCACATTATAATTACATTTCTGACCTATTTTGTCCTAACAAGCTTGTGTTTGATCTAGATTTTTGTGATGGCCCGTTTGTGAGCTGAGGCGCTATCAAAATGATAATTATGAAAATTGTTTTCTCTGTCGTGCATCAGTAAAAGTAACTTTATTTTTGGATCGTTGCTCCCTCCTCGTGGCGTGACTACATAGAACAACACAGGAGAATTAAACCCTTTTAAAGTTCAATCTAAAACAGCTGCCTCTGTTAAATCTGGCACAAATTTGGCATATTGAGTAATTGCAGCTTGGAGATATCGCCTGCAAGAGGTGCCTCTGTGTTTAGACTGTGCTGATAAATAGGCACTGATGCATATCAGAGGGATAATCAGTGCTTTTCTTACAAGAATCCTCTTTGATTCACACCCAGCCGAAGTCAAGGTGTTCATAAGAGTCCCTGCCAATTTCAACAGCGACTAAAATGCTGTTTACTATATCCCAATGTTTGTGTGATTAAAATCCATTTATAACTTCACAAACACAGTCATGCAAAGCAAACACAACACCGCACCAAAGAATTACAATTATTAGCTGTTATTAACTAGCCGTCAACAGCAACAAGCAATTTCAACATCTGTTGTTTCTTTTTTTGCTTATTTTTTGTCTCCCCTTTGGTTTCTCCAACAAGTCAAAGTCAGTTTTATGTTTACACTTGTCTGGTCCTTTATTTGTACAGTTTCTTGTTTTTCTTTGCTTCCTCAGGCAGAAGTGTCCCGGGCTTCTTCATTTTATCTGCCAACATGTATATCCATGACAGTCAAAGTGTTTTTCAAATTCCCTCGGCGCTTCAGGGGATGCTTGGCACAAGAAATGTGTATAATTCATAGAATTCATTCATTCTCAACCTGACATATGTACAGTCAAAGGAAAACAAAAAAGAGAGAAAGTTTGAATGGTTTCCAGTACAGTTATACACTGACATCCATGACAGTTTTGTCAGTTTCCTGCTCTACAGCATACAGGTTTATGCTGACAGGAAGCCAAGGTGGTAAAACATCAGCAGTGACCTAACAGAAGCAGCTATTGCTGCCTGTCAATCTGAAAAGGAGGCGTTCTGTCCAACAGTCACAACTGTTTGACGTTCTTTACTGCTAAACTTCAAATATGCAAGCTGGCGACCTTGTCTGGGTGTTCTCCACATCTCATCCAGTGACTGGTGGAGAAAAGCAGCCGCAAATGTTTACCCTGCATGGATGAAGTGAATATGGCCAATGGATGTTGAATGTTGGTCTATCAAAATCCAAAGAAATCCCACAGAATCGTAGACAAACTATAAAACCTCAATCCAGGAAGGCTGCTGTAAAGTTATGACCAAGGTAAAATGCTAAAGGCTAAAACAACCAGTCTGAACATCAAATTAGCTTTGCAGTTTATGACCTGATGTGATAAAGAAATCAAGAACTGTGAACTGTCAGAGTGAGAGCAAACACAAAGTAAATAATGCATCTAAAGACAAAGTGCACTGAATTCCTTGATGTCGCTTTGTGGATTAATCTGATGTAAATTGAATTTAGGATTTCAAATGTACTTCTTTATTAAATCATTTTGCAGGCCTCTACAGATGGGTTTGTTTGACAGTGTCCACAGTTCTCAAGGACTCTGTGTATCTTTACCATCTGCAAATGTTCACACTCTTTATTTGTCTTCAAACTTAAGATGTTTTCCAACCACGGCTCCACAAAGTCTGATACGTTTACCTTACTTGATTTAGATTGCTTTGAACCTTTTGGGATTTTTCCATCCTCGAGTGAAATCTTTAGAGATTAGATTTTCTGCATGTGCTGACCATTTGGGATACACTCAACTGTTTCAATACAACCAGATATGAATTTCACATGAAGGTTCAGAAAAACCCAAATAATTTTTGTAACTAAATGTAACATCTCGCTGACGTTGTCAAGTTCTCAACGTCTAAGGAACAGTAAACCCTTTTCTTTTTGGTAAATTAAACTTTTCTCAATGAATGAACTGTTTTCCCAACACTGTTGTGATATAGAAAAGACTCACGTTATGTGACTTTGAAGATATGATAATTGTTCAATGTCAAACAATGCTGAATAATTTCTCAGATGCTAAAAGTAAACACATAGGACTGAAATTCACCTAAATATCTATACCCCTCAAATCAAATAAGAATAATTCTGACATTTTTATAATGAGAACTTATTAAGTCTTACTTTCTGTGACCGAAATTGACAAATCCCACTGAGAATTACAACTTGACACAGGCGATCTCTCTACCTGTGTGAGGGGCTCTAATTAGATCTCAGTCAGGCTTCTGCCTAATGACTCTCATCTTTTAGCCGAACCAGGAAAATGTTTCAAGACCAACTTTGTATAAAACTACAAAAACATTAAGTTATGAGTCCCATTTTGGTCCCAATAACAAATGGCAGAATTTTTTTGTTCTTGTTTTTTCTTGGATTTTTTTTTTCATAAATCAAATGAATGAAACTTTAGGGTGAATTTTAACTAATCAGACTCACTCAAGAGGAATTATTCTCAACGTCTAAGAAACAATAAACCCTTTTCTTTTTGGTAAATTAAACTTTTCTCAAATAATGTTGACTCGTAATGTTTAAAACAAAGCTAACCAGTTTTAGAACAACTTAGCATTTGATTTTCAGAACAGTCAATAGAGCTTCATGCATGAGATGAAGACAGATGTGTGGCGGCCGTGCAGCTGCACACATCAGATGACAACACTCTCTCCTGTGAAGCATACTGTCACCTTCAAAACAGCAAAACATAATATTCTGTTCCCAAACAGACTTTAAGTGCAATAATTTTCTTGTTTGAACAAAATACATTTGCAAATAGTTTGAGAAGATCATGGATTTATTTGAGTTGATAAAACTGAGACAAACTTAGATGAAAGTAGTGCCTTCTTTGTAAAATATAATTGCTAAACAATGTAAATTTTGTATTTTGTATATTTGTTGGAGGTGAGTGAAGCAGGAAAAGTAAAAAAAAAAAAAGTACTGGAAAAAGGAAAAGAGGAATGGTTGAAGGTCTAACCCATCCCCTGAGTTTTTGCAAATGGATTGCACATGTTTATCAATGTTTTGGTGCAGACCATCCCTCTTCATGTCCTCCGGCACTTTGCTTCCACGAGCCTCCCAGAAAAGAAAGATGTTTATCCTCCCTTACTTTAATTCCCCAGGTGAGCCGGGCTACTGGAGGAAATAGGAAGAGCTTCTAGTCGAGTGCAGTGAGCATCTTCTTCTGACAGCAAAACACCATGAAAGTCTCAACGTGAGACGCAAGTGGAGCAGTTTATAGTGAGGTGAAGATATATCAGATCGCTGAGATTTTAAAAGAAAGACAAGTCACTTACCTTTTAGATACTGCTGTAAGACATTTAAAAAGAAACCTGGAGATTTCTGAACACTCCTCAGGATAATTATTCACTTTGAATTAATCAAACATAATTAAATCTCAACAAAAGATAGTAAGAAGAGTCAGTGACTGACTGGTAGTATTTAATGAAAACACGAATAAAATTTAGGCATACTCAAAGATAATTAACTAAAAAAGACAAACTAGCTACAATTTTTTGCCAAACAGGCTCAATTTTATAAACTTAAGATGAGAGAAAAAAATAAAAAAGAACAGGGAGCTGAAACAAGGAGCTGGCATCAGCCTTGATGTGTCAGCTTTCAGCACCAGAATTTCTGCAGCAGAACTAAGAGCGATTACCTTACCTTGGTTCGACGTCGTTCAGTCACCAAAGCCAGGCCTTACCGACTTCAGCCAGCTGGGATTAACAGCAAGCTCTTTCATTCTCTCTCTTTTGCTTACATCATTCATGTTATCACATCATCATTTTTCCAATTTTATTTTGCTGTTATTGTGCCCAATAATTTGAAAATACATATTCCACCCGTGTGTACAACTCTAAATAAATGCTGTGTTGTTGTTTTTCTTTCACAGCGAAGTGTCTCTTCTCCCAGCATGAAGATGTTCTCAAAAAAATAACAAAGCAAAATAACTGGAAGTAATTTCGTCGCTGCTCCTCGCATGCTCGCAGTTTTGTCTCGGCGGCTCACCGCCCTGCACTCTCTGTGCCGCTGTTGTGGGGAAAGTTGTGCTTCAACCTTGAACTACCTGGGAATCCTCCCCACTGCGCCTCATCTGTTGTCTCTCCCAGTACAAACAATCCTTTCAGCTCGAGCGGCACACTGAGCGCTGTCCCTCTATCCAAACACTCCTCTGAGACATTAACCACGGTCGCCTGCTGCTCACTCAATCTGGTTGATGCCAGAGAGAGTTTTAAAAGAGAAGCTCCGCTGTTTGTGTGTGAACTCCATCTATCGGCGCCTCCCTCCCCATTTTCTCTGTCATTCACCACTGCTGCCTCCTACTGCTTCACATCTTACAGGTGCCTTTCAAGCGCCAGGCCTTTCAGGGAGAAACGGTTTTGCTTTTAGTCTGTTTTGCGGTGACATTTTCTTTTTCCAGAGTTTGAAACTTTCCAGGGAGTAGCAGCTTCAGTTCTTTGCGCTGTCTAAAACTTTTCAGTAAAGGCTGTCTTTATTCCACAGATGACATCTAAATGCACTCTGTCTTCTTCTTTCTGTATAAATCCTCTTTTTCCCTCTTAGTCCGGCTCTGCTAAAGATCATTTGTCTTCATTTTGTTTTGTGTGGCACTAGATGTTTTAAAAAATTCTACACAAACAAAGGCTGCTTCAAGAGAGCTGTGCCACTTCTGTGATTATTTAATTTCATTAAACATTTTATAAAAACTTTATATCACACCATAACTCCATTTAGTTTGGATATTGCTTGAGTTTGAGACAGCTGATTCTTATGATGCTGGGAGATATTGTTTATTGCAGTCATGAAACCATTTTTTTCTTACAGTTGACCTAAGTGGAAAATAGAAAATTCTTTATAAACCTGCTATCAAAGTTGGTGCAAAACATTCCCCCAGGATGTACAAAAATGATGCATTATTAATACAAAACATCACACGGCAGGCAGCTCAATTTCTCACCCTGCTGTTTCCGTGTTGGAAATGGAGCGAAATTACTGAGGTGCCAAACATGGAAGATATCAGGAAAATAGCAAAACAATAGGTCTGTCCAGAAAACATCATTAAAGGAAACTATTTGATGAATGCCTCTGATGTGAAGAGCAGATTTTTTTCACCAGTAAATAACATAAATAAACAGATAAATCATCAACTTGTGTGTGTGTGTGTGTGTGTGTGTGTGTGTGTGTGTGTGTGTGTGTGTGTGTGTGTGTGTGTGTGTGTGTGTTTTTAAGCAAAGGACAATTGTCTCCTTTAGATCTCCTTTAGTACAAACTATGTACACACTTGCTGTTTAGTTAGGATTTCAGCGGCAATTTAATAGTTGGGGGCTGCCAATGAAATGTACATTATTAATACATACAAAGCAGGAGTTTGCTTTTCTGGAGATGTCTGTCCAGGGTGATCCAAGGCGATGAGAGAACAAGGACAACCTTGGAGAAGCAACTGCTGGAGCTTGTCAAATTTAGGAAAACTCCAGCAGTTTATACTGAGAAATTTAAGACAAGTGCCAATGTTCCAATGAGTGAATGTCCAAGGCAAATCTTAAATTCAAGTTCAGCTTACTTTATTCGTACCCACTGGGAGATTTGGTCTGCAGTTGTGAGCCATCAATCCTCAAATACACACCCAACACAACACACAAAAAGACTGACCTTGAATGGACGTGGCATGCTATGTGTGAGTATTTTGTATTAAATATTGCAGGTTTCAGTAAAGGTGGGATTAATTGTGCCATTTAACAAAATGATCAAGAACAGGGCCATGGCTCTCGTTATGCTAAGAAGAGCATGCAATGCTCCTAAAAAATGAATCAAAATAAAAACTAAATGCCAGCCTCATTTAACATGTTCGCATTGGGACAATTAGGAAAAGACTCAACAAGTTGTTTTTTGGAAAGGTTGCATATCCTCTTCTCTCTAAAATGAAAATGGCAGAGTTGTGTAAGTCTGCAAAGTTACATCTGAATTAGTCACAAGCCTTCTGGAAGAATATTCTTTGGACAAAGTTAAGTTGAGATGTTTGGCTCGACCGCACAGCACCAGGTTTGGAATAACCAAACTGCTCAAGCAGAGTGGCGTTTTTGTTTCTCTTTTTTTGCTTTGATTTGAAAAGTGTTAATAAAATAAATAAGTCTTAATTAAGGTGAAACACTGAGTCAATCAAGAATGAATCAAAATGCACTTTGATTATTTTTTTATTAATAATTGTTTGATTGATTGATTGATTTAAATTAAACAAAGTTTGACAAAACAAATGCAGCAATTATGGCAAGTTTGCACATTTGTGAATAACAAAATATTGTGGAGTCAAATCTGTCCAAACATACCAGGACAATAACCACAAAGACAGCAGAATATGTACAGCAGAATGGTCATAAAAAAACACACCAAGGTGTAGCAATGTTGGGAGGGAACAATTATAGAGATTTGCAAAAAATAACGTGAGCTAATGAGGTGAAGAAGGGAGGGGCAAAATGTTTTCACATTGTGAAAGGTTGATAAAGTCAGAGAAAAGAAATGGATCAAGTTATTGATTATAATGATCTTCAAACTATTTTTACATTTGTTCACAGGACTGTATTGAGAACCGTGGAAACCTTCAGAATACAAATTTGTGTGTTGTTCACTAAAACAACAGCCAGGAAAACTGGCTCTGTACTTGGACTGAAACTGGAGACCCTGGAAAATGTGGTGGAGAGGAGGACACTGAAGAAGCTGTTGTCTATCATGGTCAACGAGCTGCAGCCTCTCTACCACACAGTGGACAGACAGCGGAGCTCTTTCTCACACAGAGGCTTCAGCTCCGTTGTCGTAAGGACAGATACAGAAAATCTTTCCTGCCACAGGCCATCACTTTATATAACAATAGTTAAGTCACCATTACACAGATTGTTCACATAGCACTATTGTACAT